>PVKN010023198.1:0-14882 GCA_004027915.1 Capromys pilorides | reverse complement strand
TGAGCTAGATCTTTAATTCAATCGGTTAAGGCTTAGCTTGCTCTTCTTTTTCTGGTTTCTTATGGTAGAGGTCATTGGCTAAATGTGGTCATGGTGCTCCCCATTTTTTCTAAGTACTGCTTCAGTGGTGCCCCACAAAGTCTGACATGTAATATTTTCAATTTCTTTTTTGATTTTTCTTTGATCTCATTTGCAGTTATCTTTCCAGTATTCCTCTCTCTGGGCTCAGGTAGCTTCACCCCATATGTGCTGGCTGGTACCCACTCTGTTGAATATGTAAGGAGACCTCTTCAGAGAGCTGGAACTCTCTCCCTCTGCAGCCCTCCCTGTCTTGTTAGCTCTCCTGTCCCATCACTAAGACTCAAAGCTGGACATATACAACCTCAAGGAGGAAAAGTTATTTTTGCACATGGTTTTGATCTACAGGCTTCATGTCAGGAATATCAGAGCTGAAGGGTTTGGTGGAGCAAAGCGACACACTGTAAAGTGGCTGGGGGCAGAGCCCAGAGAAAGAAGAGGGCCAGGAGGAATATGGCCTCCCTTCCAGGGTACAGCCTCAGTCTCCTTTCTTCTGCTGGCTGGCCACCCCATCTGCTTCCTGTACATATAGCTGTGTCACACAGCCCAGCTACCTGGTCACCTTTCAGGAATTTTTTGAAACAAGTTATCAATTAAGAGAAATCAGCACTCTCCTCCTGCTGAGAATGCTGCTCTCCATTCCCCTTTTCTCTTAGCTGCACATCCTCAAAGTAAGTAGTGGAAGCCTGCCCGGGATCCCTTTTCTGAGCCAGAGTGCACATGGTACTACATCTTCTGTCTTAAAAACTTGTGCTGCATGTATTTTCCTTAGTGTGTTGATTGATCAAGAGTATAAATCTGTTTACAATCTAGTACTTAATAGTAAAGCCAATGTATTGGGTTATTAAAAGCAGCATAAACTGAAATGGTAGAGAATAAAAAGGAAAATAAAAATTCCCTGAAATTAGGGTACATAAATTTTCTATAAAGCTTTAGCAAGTCTTATGTCTTTATAGGTGTGTGTATTGGGTTGTGATGAGAAAGACATTCTCATGGTCATGGCTGCGGGCAGTGTTAGGAAACACTGTGATGCCTTCATCATGGTCCAGCAGAGATAGGAACATGAAACAAGTCTCTACCCTTGCACTGAAGGGATCAAGAGAAAACCATCTTTATTCCACATTACCCATCTGAAAAATCTTCATAACATCCTGCAAAGCTATCAGCGATTCTCTATCATGATCTCCAGCAATAGCTTGCATGCCCTCAAGTCGAGCTAGATCTTTAATTCAATCGATTAAAAGCCCCAGTGCCCATCTAGGTGTGTTCTAGGTACTGTGTGTGGTAAGTGGGAAGTACCAGTAGGAGGGAGAGGGCAGTCCACACTGCCCAGGGCCGGAACATATCCGGCTACTTCAGAAGCAGAAGGTGAGGTCTGAGGAACGCTCGGAGAAGAGAGGACTCAGAATCTGAAGATAAAAGGGAGTGTGTTGGAGCACAGCTATTTAATGGGAACGATAGGGCGCGAGGTACAGAAACTGAGACTTCAACTTTATTTTATTGATTCATTCAATACACACACACACACACACACACACACACACACACTTTATATCCTTGAGATATATTAATGCACGAGATCGATCAAATGCCATCTCCGTGGAGTTTATTATACAGAGGGGAATAAAAATAAATAAATAAGTAAAATACATAAATAATTTGGCAAATGAACACAGTTATGGACACACACACACACACACACACACACACACACACACAAAAATGGAGCGGAGGAAGCTTGATTAGGAATGGGACAGCCATCGCGGCCATCCCACCCCGAATGCGCAGATCTCCCCTGAGCTCAGAAGCTAAGCAGGGTCGGACCTGGTTAGTACTTGGAGGGAGAAACAGGGCTGCCTGTCCTGATTTTAAGCGGGAGATAGTGGAATTCACGTATAGTCTCAGTGAAGTAGTAATGCGCACGCATTCTAGCAGACGTTCTACAACTATCCGAGCATGATGTCACGTCTGCTTCACAGACGGCTCGAGATGCTCAGTCTTTGGGGAGTGGTGTGGACCTTGTGCTTTCCTAGGGAACCAACGGGACATTCCTGGGAGCGAGGCGAGGGGTAGGGACGCAGGCAGCCTCCAAATGGAGCTTTCAGTTCCATGAGGCTTCTCCTCTTGAAGGCGGAGTTTCACCCTGCGATCTGGGCTTTGCCCTTAGCTTCTCTTCCTAGGCAATGTCTACAGGCAGCACAGGGTGAGGCCCAGCTGCGGATGCCGGACTGTGGTCCCGGACACCAGCGTGACACTGTCGCCGGCCTGGTCTTCGGGCTGAATCAGAGCTGCAGAAGGGCAGCCATGGTTACGCTCAGCGGCCGCAGTTTGGACAACGGCCCCGCTAGGTGTTTTCCTTCACGTGTAAGGCAGCGCGGAGAGCCGAGCACTCGCCCTGACGCTGTTTCCCTATCTTTCCATCCCCCACCTCTGGAAACAGGCTCGTTACCGGTTACTGATTTTGTGTTTTGGACTGGATCCCAGCGTGGCCCCCTCCGGCTTGATCGCAGAGGTCGGGGCCAGCTCGGTCGGCGGAGCCGCGCACCGCCCAGCTGGGATACGCGCGCGCCCGGGGCCTCGGGTTGCGCATCTGGTGCCGGAGCGCGCCCCGCGCAGTGCCCGCCGCGACGGTGGCAAGGGCTGGCGCTCACAAGGTTGCCGGGCCCGGTTTCCCCGCGCGGGGGCACCAGAGCCCTCGGAAGTGTTAGGCACTGCAGTGCATTTTCCCAGTTCCCTTTTAAATGACTGCGGAAAAACAGGCTCTCGGAGCCGCAAATGGGAAGAAAGATTCTCAGACTAGGCTGGCGATACCCGCAGCCACCATTTAACAGCACCCGCAGAGCAGTTACGGTTTGACCCCCGACCCCTGGACCGCCTTCTTTGTTCCCCGTGGGACCCCAAGGTCTGTCCGCTCCGGGCTTCTCCTTAGCTGGATGCACGTTGCGCTACTGGCAGTGCCGGCGCAGGGCACGCGTCCGCGCACACCCGCGCACACCGCACGCGCGCAAGGTACGGCCGGGGAGTGAGGGCTCGCGTGCCCGCGTGGGGGTGGGCAGCGCGGGGGGAAGCAACTGCAAGCGTGGAAAGGCTGCGCGCAGCCAGGTTAGAGCAGGAGAGAAGATGACACTGCGCCGCACCCCCGACAGGCCGGGACACCCGGCGCAGTAGCCGAGTCGGCACCAGGCGCGCACCTTGCCCTCACGCATCTCCATTTCGCGGGCCTGTGATGGCACAAAAGGACAGGAAAAAGAACCACGCAGACCGTTAAGTTGGGGGTGGACACTCCCCTTCTTTGCCACAAGCACCCAAGGAAGACCCTCCCCAAAATCGAAGAGGTGGCCTAGAAAGGGGCAGTGACCCTTGGCTGCCAGCGCAGAGCGCGTTTTTGGCTTTTACAGTGTTATTTATGTGGGGCTAGCGCCCACCCCTTTTACGCAGGGAGGAAAAGGAGAACTCGGCAGGGAGGGCTAGGAAAGGGAGGTTCCTATAATAAGAATCAGCGCATTTTTCAGAGCTGAACCAAACCCAGTTTCCATTTCAAAAAGGGTGACAGTCTCTACTGCAGGGGCAGAGGAGTCCTCCGTGTGAACCAGGGGCCGAGAGGTGTCGAGAGGCAGAGCAGTCCATCCCAGAGGTACCTGGCTCTCAATGCATACTCGCACGCACGCACGCGCGTGTTCACACGGCCGGGGTGTGTGCGTGTGTGTGAACTCCCACATGCTGCTGCTGTCTGCTCGCGGCCAGTGGCACTGCGCTGAAGCCGCCTCCTCCCAGCTCGCCCCCAGATTCCCTCCCCTCCCCGTTGCTTTTGTCTGGAGGGTGTTATGCGTTTGTGTGTATGAGCGTGTGTGTTTTTGGATTTCAGACTAATTTTCTGGAGTTTCTGCCCCTGCTCTGCGTCAGTCTTCACGTCACTTCGCCAGCAGTAGCAGAGGCGGCGGCGGCGGCTCCCGGAATTGGGTTGGAGCCGGAGCCGGAGCCAGAGCCGGAGCCGGAGCCGGAGCCAGAGCCGGAGCCCGAGCCGGAGCCTCGCCGCTCCTTCTCGCGTGCGCTGCGCTCCGAGCCCGCGGCAGGAGGATCCCAGACCCGGGCGCGGAGCCGGGTGAGCCGCGCGGACTGCGCCCCTCTTTGCCTCGGTCCTCGCGGTGGCCCTGGGTGGCCGCAGCTGCTTCCCAGGTGGGACGCGCCGCGCCACCTGCCCGCGCCCTCCGCGCCCGAGGCCGTGGTGGATTCTGCAGCATCATTGGGGGTTCCGTCGCGGAGTCAGCGCCGCCAGCAGTCTGCGTGTTCCCCTTTAAAGAGCCCTTTGCTTGGCCTGTGCCATGGAATCTTGTTCCGGGGACCCTGTCATTACCTTTCCTCCCTCGGCCTCAGTTTTGGAGAGACGGTGGGCGCACTGATGGCCCTAGCGGCGTCAGCGCCATCCGTGGGGCCAGTTGATTCCCAGGCCGGAGTCCGGCGCGCATCCATCCACAGTCTCCAGTCTGGGATTGGGATGGGGGTGAGCGAGCAGGGAGTGTGTCCGGGTTTGTGGTACATAGGGTCCTGCACTTGATCTTATGTGTTTCTGTTTGTCCTCAGCCCCGAGGTGCGTGCCGGATCCCTGTGCGCGTCTAGCCAGGAGTCTGCGCCTAGTGCGTCCGTCCCCTGCGCTGAGGGCCGGTACCCGGCAGGCTAACCATGCGTCTGCGACCAAGGCTGAGCTCCGAGAGGCGTTAGCGCCCACCCCACCAAGAAGTGTCCCGCCATGCCCAAGCCACTGTGAACCTTTCCGCCAGCCCAGATACACTCAACCCGGGACGAGATCAGCCTTGGACACCCTGGACTCTGCTCGCGCCTACAGCACACACACACAAGCGTCCGAACGGCAGAAAGCTCAAGAAGGCCTCCTGCGGTCGGTCGGGTCGGCAGGGAAAGCCGGCAGGTGCGACGCGGGGCCACACATCCGGGCTAGCACTGGCGACTAGGGATGTTGAGCTGGACGAGGTGGCATGGACCCGCCATGGCGCGGCTTTGGGGCTTCTGCTGGCTGGTTATGGGCTTCTGGAGGTCCACCCTCGCCTGTCCACAGTCCTGCAAATGCAGTGCCTCTCGGATTTGGTGCAGCGACCCTTCTCCTGGCATCATGGCATTTCCGAGGTTGGAGCCTAACAGCGCAGACCCTGAGAACATCACGGAAATGTGAGTTTCTGGTGCTCTTCCTACCCTTTTCTTACCTCGACCCTAGGATTCAAGCTGGTCAGGCAGACAAGCTGGCCTGGATGCGAATGCTGTTACAAGTGTATGGAGAAGTCAGAAAGCAGAAATGAAGAAAGGGGCATTTGTCAGTTGCCTGTTTCAGTGGCTTGAGGCTGCTAGGATAGGGAGAAGCTTGACATCTATATGCCAATAATATAAACATATGTATATTTTCATTGTATGAAAGAATTTTATATGCATTTTATATTCCAAAGGTCTGCTGAGTGTGTGTTAGCCTTTTCACATACAATAGCCTGGTTTGGGGCATTTGCATTTCATAAAATGCTCCACGCATGTTGTTAGGAAAAGTTCCAGTAATATTTACTAGAAAGTAAGCTAAAATAAACTTTAGAAGTCTGTTGAAGGGAAGTCTCCCTTGACATCTTTTCCTGAGGTTCAGAGTCAACTAGTTTCTCTTTTCATCTATCTAGCAGATTTTGCTTTGCAGATTGCATCCAGAGATAGCCCTGAAAGTGATCTCTTAGTAAGAGGAGAAGTTCTGAGTGTTGAAATGCACTCACCCAAAAGAGAAAATGTGATCGTTGGCAGCCTGAAAGCCCAACCTAACTTAATTTGGACTTGACTTCCCAGACAGCATTTTGAGACCGTTTGGGTTATGACTCTTAGCTGTCCAGTGAGTACCATCTCAGGGCTAGGTGGACAACGAGGCAGTGTGGAGGCTCTGGTAAATGCTGGCTCCAGTCTTGGGTTCCTGTGTCCCCCAAGGTGATATCACTTGTCCTTGCTTGATGGAGAAGCAGGTCTGTGTATCTGTGCTTTCCTCTGAAGGCCTGGTGGCAAATACATTACCAAGCAAGAACTCGCTGTCTTTTTTCTGGTGTTTCTAGGTCACCTCTGAGAAGGTGTTACATTTTTCTGTCTAAAGGACTTTGCCACTTCATGTATTTCATGAACGTGTGGTTGTATTCACCTGTGGAGAGAATTATGAGGCAAAGTTTACCCTGATTTTCTTGACAGTGTTTGACACTGAGATAGGAAGCCCTGCCCGTCGGGCTTGGGCTGTGGCCTTCCGGTTGGCAAATGCGCATGCTTTTACTACTCCCACAGAAAAAGCACAGCCGTGTTTCTACCAGCGTAGTTGATGGAGATAACCCGTTTTTGATGTAAGTAGGAGACCTTCCTTGTCTTTGTTGCTGTTCTGCTGGTGATGCTCAAGTTGTGAAGTTCAGAAGGAGGAAATGGCAACAAAATCGAGGGGAACAGGCCAGGCTGGCATAGCTGAGACTTGCCGGAGCAGCTGCCTGTGGGGCTCTGTGCAGGATGCCAGGGTCCCAGTGTTTTTGGCCAGAAAAGCAGCAGCGGGTGGGAGAGGATAGGTGGGAAGAGCCCCAGCTGTGCTGGCCTTGGTCAGGGCAGGTTCAAAGCTCAGCAGGCTGGACCAGAGAGTCAGTGGTCTTTTTGTCAGAATCTGTGTCTTTTTTATGAGATGGTGCCAGCCAGTCGCCCTGTAGAGGAGGCAGTGGAATTTGGGGCCCTTCAGACTGCTTGGAGACCACAGGGAGGGTATATACAGTTAAAGGGGGGGTGGGCTGTGTGCTTTTTTTTCTCTTCCCGATTGTTTTTAAAGTCTGTACTAGATGATAGACATACAATAAAAAAAAAAAGAAGTGAGATATAAACTGATGATTTTCACTTTGCTATTTTAATGCCTGGCTAAGGAAAAAATAAAACTATCTTTAAATTTAAAAACATATTTTTTAAAATCTTCAATGGTTTTAGCTTATACATGTATAAGCATATATATATATATTCAACAGATTTAGACTGAGCTTTCTTGTATCTCGCAATTGTTGCTTCTTTGGTATCTGATGGCAAATTCCTATTATCAGAATTTTTTTAAATGAACTTTTAAAATATTAACCTAGGCATTTGTCCTTGTCACCCATTCTGTCATGGCACTCTTGGTTTCTACTCTTCTTTTCTTTTTTCTCTTTCTGATTTAAAAATCCAGTGGATTCTGGAGTGCTGGAAAGGCTAGAGGGCTGCATGTTCAGGATGGGAGTTAGCAGAGTGACACTAACCAGGCTGGTAGATGAGCGGTCTGGCTAAGGCACGTCTGTCTACCTGTTCCTAAGCTGTGCTCAAGCTCGGGACCTAGGGTCCCAGTGTCTGTCTCTGAAACTTGTTGTAACACTTGCTTGGAAAACCTATCACACAGCTATTTTGAATTCTGCCTTTTTGATCTCACAATGACATCAATAGATGGGCTTGTTTCATTCTTCTCCATATAAGCCCCTGTCTGTGCTTTTTCTTATATTAATATTTGTTTCAGTAACTTTGATATTTTTGTTCAGTGGCTATCAGCTATAGCTGGAACAAAAATTACATATTTTTATTACTTTTTTCTTTGATCCAGTGTAAACTCTAAAACAGTATCAGTTTTCTGATATGTAGCTGAAGTTATGTTTCTATTTTTTGACAGCAAGCATAGTGTAAAAAAATCTTCCACTAAAACTTGCTAACACAGCAAACCAAACATAGTATATCTTCTGTTATCTGTAAATTAAACCATTGTGTCCCAGAGCTCAAAGAGAGCTAGTGGCAGAACATTTTAAAATACGTGTATGTATAGATGAACTTAACAGTTGGATATTTTATGCTTTGGTGTACATTTCAAGTTAAGATGACACACTGCTGATAAAGTCATGATAATTTGTCCTATTAAAATTCATCCCATCAAAATATTGTCTTATATCCCATCCCTGCTGAGGTGTCATGCCTAGCACTATGCATTTCTTTCTATATACATGTTATACCTGCTTACTATCACACTACTAAATGGTCACTCCAGATATTCGCAATTGTTTATACCACAACAGTGTTAAATTAAGTTAAAAACCAATGCCAGTGTCACAAAGAAGCGGAATTTGAGTGGAGTAGGCTGTTGCAATTATATAGCTGGGCATTTAAGTCTCAATTGTATCAAATACCAAAGTGCATGGCAAAGGGCAAATTCAGCCTCACTCAGGTGATAAAAGCCAGGGTTAAAATAAAGTGGGGAGGATTTTTCTCTGTCCAGTAGTGTTAACTATACCACCCTTGCTGAGACAAGGCATGGAGTTTTATACTGTCCGCATCTTTTGAAGGCCAGCAGGGGTCTTTTTCTGAATTCTGTGGGTCGGGTAATAGTTGTAAACGGGTCTAATTTATTTTGGCACACCACAGACAGCATTTGCAGCTTCTCCTGTCAGAGCATTTCTGCACAGCTTACTGTTGGCTTTGTTAAACAGCTGTGATGTCATGCTACTAATACGTCGATGTTGGCCCTCTCACCTTCAGAAACTTTGCCATCACAATTAATTGTGCTGTACTTTAAAAATCTTGGCATTCCCTAGAATTCAGTGAAAGGCATCAGTCTTCATTTCTCTGATATTTACTTCTCATCTTCTCCACTGGGGATTCTGGAATTTGGATTGTGCTTTTCCTGCATTTAAGAACCATGCATTTACATTTTGAGTGTGGTTACATAAGCCACACTGGGCTTGTTAATAAGTAAAGCAGTCTAATTTACATCATTCATTATTTAGCACAGTTTGCAAGCTGGAGTTGAAAGCACACCATCTTCATGATGGAGGTATTTAGAGGCTTTGGCTCAGCACAAGCATCTGGAGGCTGGTAGCTCTACACCTCCAATCCCTGCAATATGGACAGTTTTGTTGTGCTGGGTAAAATAATGGAAAAGCCCCACGACCCTGCTGACCCTGCTTTCCTCTACCTCCCCCTTCTACCACCCATCACTGACTGTGCAGGAAAATGTGTTTGGTTTTTTTTCTTTTCTGAAAAGTGATATTTCCTTGTGGGAATTCAGAGCACTAGTGTTAAGAGAAGTGCTTGGGTCAGATGTTATTACAAGCGAGCAATGGCAGGTTGAGACGGTGTGACCACAGCTTTCTCCTGCTGAGTGTAGGCCTATTCAGGGCCATTCCCTGACTCTACCTCATAAACCTTTTTAGGTCTGTTTCTATATTCCCTTGTGAAGACATTTTCTAAGCCAAAGATTTGGCCATATAGCTGAATCGAAGTCTCTTTTTTCCTAGAAACGATCTGTATGATCTCTTTGAGTATATCTAGGTCAGAAGAGTATACAGTCCAGAGTTTTTGTTTAGCTGGGAGAGGGAAATTGAATTTCTTTTTGTTTCCCTTTTTTTCTATTGCCTTGGATACTAAACAAGTGCCTTGGCTTTAACTCTTTGCTTATCTTGCCCATTAGGGAAAGAAACCATATCAAACCATTATTAAATATCAGTCAGTGGCATTATCTTTCCAACTAATTTGACTCTTGCACTTCTCTAAAAGATTCTCATTAGTTCAGAAACTCTAAGGTAGCATGTGGATTGAATCTGCAGCCCCTGGGAGCAAATATCAGTATATAATCTTTCTCAATGCTATAAATCAATAAGAGTTTGGAAAAAGATATTTAAGAAAAGTAAACTTTTTCCTTGCTGATGTGTGATGTGTGATGTGTGATGTGTGTGTGTGTGTGTGTGTGTGAGAGAGAGAGAGAGAGAGAGAGAGAGAGAGAGAGAGAGCTGAACCTTGGCTTATTAATAGTTGATTGATCACTTTCCTAATCTACTTGGTCAAGCTATTTTAAAACATACACCCCACCTCCACTCCCAAATGTCAGTGATCTGAGTCCTGCAATGGCCTGATAATTTTAGCTCTGCATTTGATCACTAATCAATCTCCATTTAAAAAAGCAAAGATCCCACAGAATCAGGGTGCCTTCTTACCACTTACCTTACTCTCTGGAGTGTCCAGGGACCTAAGAAGTCATAAATATCGATCTAGGAGATGAATGAGTGAATGCTCCTGAAGTTCTAAAGCCTTCAGAAAGGAAAAGTGGTGCACAGATACTAAGTTGTTTCTTTATATGTTTCCAAGAATAAATAAGTGAGCATCTCCTGGAAAACTGTAGACTTGGGAGCATATTCCTAAGTCATACTAACTGGTTACCTTGTTGTAAAGCAGCCCATAGCTGCTGGGGCCTCAGCTTCTCAGACATAAGTTGAAGGCTTTGAATTCGATACCTGGAGGAGTTGCTCCTGCCTCTGAGTCTCCACAGTGCATCAGCCGGGAGCCCAGTGGTTCCTACATCAGCTGGGAAAGACAGGGATCATGTCCAGTACGCCAAGGCAGCAGCACATGAATCTGAGGATGTCTGGTGTCAAGGTGTGGGCACATTTTCAGTACTGCCATGAGGTCCCCCAAACTGTGTCTTTGTAAATGGGAGCTTCTAACAAGACTGGTGGTGGCAGCTCTGTGATGAGCCCATGGGTCAGTCCCTGGGTCAGTGTTCAGAAGGGTCACTTCATCTTTGCAAAACGCCAGGGCAGTAAAGGACTTCCCAAGGATGCGACTCATCAGAGCCCCTGTGGAGACTGGAAACTCTTTCTGGGACTGTCCTTGTGAATTGCCTCTGCCTTATCATGGACCCCTTCTGCTTCTTTTCCATAGCCTGAGCACCTTGCTTTAGCCCTCAGTTGAGAAATATTGGCAAGAGGAAGAAAAGTTTAGGATGACTAACCCATGCAGACTGCCACTCTATGAGACAAAGTACTTGAACTGTGCAGGACCTACTTGTGTCAAAGCAGTGCCTTAGCTTTGCATAACAAAGGACTCTTTGGTTAAATTTATTTATTTTAATTAAAACGTTCTTCTTCTTTAGGGAATTCGTAAACTAAAGTTGGGCTATAGAGGGAGGTCGCGGAACACAGCAGGACAAAGGAACTCACAGTGCTTCCTGTGAAGTCTGCTAGCTCCCAGGAAAAACCTGGGCCAGAGCCCCCACCCCTACCCTGCATCTCAAATGGCCTAAGATTGATAACCAAGCCAGTGAACAAAATCCAGAAATCAATCAGCAGCCACTCTGTGTGCGTTCTGCATGTTTTTTCCAGTAAGAGCCCACTGCTGGTACATAGCTATGTTTTCACACCAGGCATCTCCTCTGGGACCTGCAAGGTATTTTGAAGTCATCTGCGTATTTATTTGTGGTACCAGAAATTGAACTGAAGGCCTTCACGCTGAGAGTTACCCCATGCCTTTATGTTTTAATTTTTGAGACAAGGTCTTGCTAAGTCCCTGTGTTGTCTGGGCTTGTCTTGAAGTTGTAATCCTCCTGCCTCAGCCTCTCAGTGTTGGAAGTATAGATATACTTCACCCTGTCCACCTAGACATCTGTTTATTTAGGTTTAGCTCCTTCCCCTACAGGAGGTGGGGGAGCTGTGACAAGCTCTGAGGGACTGGCCAGCTGGTTAGTTTGCCTGGGTGCTTTGGTCCAGCAAAGTATAGCAGGGCTGGACACTTTCTAGTGTCTCACGCAGTGATGGTTTGCTCAACCTGTTGTCCTGCCTGGACTGCAAAAGATCAGCAATCCTAGCTGATTTTTTTTTTTTTTATAGATTAGACAGGATAACCAGGAAAGGAGGTGCCCATCAGATCCTGGCAAAGAGGGCCTGGGCACGATCACCTCAGAAGTCCCTGGTGAGGTACAATTTTTAAAAAATAAAAATGAAACCAAACCAACTACCCCTCTCAATATAAGAAATCAACAAACAAACCAGCACACTCTTTAGTTGCTTGAGATTTTACTTCCAAAGCATACTGCTGCTACCCCAAACTCAAAGGACATCCTGGCAGCACTCCTTCCTGGTTGTGTCTCCTGTATACTCGGGACAGTGATCTGAGTCTGTGTGTCCCTAAGTTCATGCACTGGAACTTGATTCCTAGCGTGGTGGAACTGGAAGGTGGGGTGTCCAGGCCTGCAGAGCCAGCAGGAGTGGGGTGAGTGCCTTTGTGAAACAGGCCTGTCTGGGAGTGCTTGTGCTTTCTCCCACTTGAGGACACACAGGAGCTGCCATCTGTGAGGAATGGGTGCTCACCAGATGCCAGATCTGCTTTTGCCTTGTCTCTCTGCCTCTTGCGCTGTGAGACATGCATTCCTGTTGTTCCTGAACTTGGGGGTCTGAGGGGATTTGTTATAGCAGCTGGTACAGATGAAGATACCTAGGTTTGGCCCTTCCTTGTGGTGACTCTTCGGTGTTTTCTGCTTCTCATTCCTTCCTCATTGCCCATAGCACATGCACACATACACACACACACACACACACACACACACACACACACAAACACACATACATGCACATACAACACATGCATGCACACATACCCTATATGGAGCTGTTTGAGTGTAAAGCCCCCTTGATGACTGTGAAGAAATTTTGGGTTGTTTATGCTCTGTGGGAGCTTACCTATGGGAGGCCACCATTGCTCCAGTAGAACCTGGGCTGTATGAGGTTAGCACAGGTAGAGTGGTGACGCAAGTATAGAAACATGGCGTAACTGGAAGGAACCCAAGGTGTGTCAGATGCTTGATCCCTAATGTGCTGGCACTAGGATGGATGGTGGCACCCTTCTGAGGTGGGTCCTGATTAGGGAGACTTTGTCAGGAGGCTCATTTTGAAATGAGGCAAGTCTTGAGGTACTGGATTAGAACAGGCTGTTGTAAAGGGTCGGTCTTCCCTGCCACCATCTCTTACCACATCCATTGTGTGGGAGCAGTTCCCAGCCCTAGGCAGCAGTCAGCCAACTGAGATTTGTTGTTTTCTGTATGTAGTAAGTTTTGGCTCTCGGCTGTCTCCACTCATGTTGCCCTGGAGTGAGCTGGAGAGGTCTGTAACTGACCTTAGCCTTTAGTGCCGTGGAAGGCCTTGAGATTCCCTGAGCTGTCCCTGGGCACCCTACTGCTGTTCAGATCTCCTCCTCCTGAGGTGTTTTCCACCTACAACTTTCTCATTCTCACCTGTACCTTCAGTTCACTAGACATCTGACATGGCATCAGAGCAGAACCACTGTGATGTCTCCTCCAGGGTGCCTGTTATGGTTCATGTCTAGTTGTCTCCCAAAGCCTCATGCAATCATGGGACAGGAACTTCTAGAGTTTGAGACTCGACTCATGATTTGCTGGGATTATGTGTTTTAGTACTGATGGGACTATGGGTCTGGGTACTGCTGGGATTATGGGTGTGGCCTAAGGCAGATAGGCTGAGGCAGAGAGCCTCAATGTGATATAAAGAGAGAGAGAGAGAGAGAGAGAGAGAGAGAGAGAGAGAGAGAGAGAGACTCTCGCTGTTGCTCTCTGCTCCCCTGGTTGTTTGGTTGCCTCTGTTACCATATTGTTGCTGTCCCACCACCATGAACTGCTGCCTCTGCATTGTGCCTCTCTGCCTTGGATCCAGCTGAGTATGGACTGAAACCTCCAGTAACAGTGAGCTAAATAAACCTTTCCTCCCTTCATTTTGAGTGTTGGGTATTTGTCCCAGCAATGAGTGAAAAGTACCTAAGACAGTGCCCAAGTTTTCTTCTCACACTTGCTCACCCTCCTTCCACCCCTCTTTCATCACTTTCCTTTCCCACCTCCATTTGAAACCAGATGTCAGAAGTTTGATTACGAGATGAACACAGATTCATTAGGTCTGGTTCCTCACTTCCTAGTTCACTTCCAACCACTCTTTCACCAGACTCACAGTCATAATCCCGAACACCTCCAGGGGCCATGTTCCTCTGTCCCACTCTTTCTTGACTTCCTAGCAAAAGGTGGCCTCATTCTCCCTCCCCTCCCAGAGCACCTTTTTCCTCTGCGTTAGTACCACCACATCTGTTTTGTTTTCCTGTCTTTCTTGTGGGGTTCCCGTTACACTGTTCCTTTTTTCCAGATCAATACCCTTGAACTTTGTGTCCTCCAGTTGCAGGAGGTTGTCTTTTCTATTCTAATAATGTCTTAATCTGTGTTTCTGTCAACATCCAGGGTGATCTATGGACCCACATACCTCCTGCTGTCAGTTGAACACCCTTCTTGGCTATGGGATGCTGTAAATAAATTTACAAATTAAATTCCCAAATCTATTTCTAGTGTTCTGATTTTAGTGGCCCTCATGGCACATTCAGTGATACAGGCCAGAAACCTGGACTCCTCAGTCTCCTCAACCACGATGTTCATTCATTTAGGAAATGGTGCAGTTCTTTTTTCCCAGACATTTCTTATATGTGTTCACTTTTAAAAATTCCTACTGCCTCTTTCTTCTTTCTTTCTTCCAACATTGGCTGGAGTCTTCCCTATGTCAGGCACTGTGCTGAGTACTTGAGATATGGTGAGAAAGGCTGACCTGGTCTCTTCTCAGCAAGACGACAATCAGGGGAGGCAGCACAGATCCTCTAA
Source organism: Capromys pilorides (assembly GCA_004027915.1). Lineage (NCBI taxonomy): Eukaryota > Metazoa > Chordata > Mammalia > Rodentia > Capromyidae > Capromys > Capromys pilorides. The sequence continues at coordinate 328 of PVKN010023198.1, read as the reverse complement.
GCTCTTATGTAAAAATAATTGACTGAGACCACTGTAGCCTTCATCTAGAATGCTGCCACAGCCCTTGTGTGCACCCTTGCCTTTAGCCTGGTCCTCTTTACTGACTGTCACCTGGTAGCCAGAGCGGTCTTTTAAAATCCTGATCTCATCATGTCACTGTTTATAATTGCCCTGGACTTCCACATGTCTCTCAAGTTAAAGACTAAGATTGTAGATTTTTTCTTTTATTTTTATAAAACCATAAATCCAAATTGTCACTGTATTGCAGTAGAAAGAGGTACACAACTCTTACATGGAACAGAATAGATAGAGCAGCAAAACAGTTTCT
>PVKN010023197.1:0-14882 GCA_004027915.1 Capromys pilorides | reverse complement strand
TGGTGTTAGTAATGAAGACAGGGAGGCATAGATTGGTGTGGTCCTGGGAGCTGTGGTGGGTGTAGGGGACTCCTACAGTTCTCGCTGGTGGGGCAGGAGGGCAGTGGGGACAAGATGAAAGAAGTCAGCCCTGGAGGAGGGACCCCGCAACCCAAGCTGGCCAATGCCTGCTGTGTACCCACTAGGTGGACACTGGGGTGAAGGCAGGACTCAAGCCTTGCCCTCAGAGAGTTGGCACTAGTTCCACAGTGAATGAGAGAGTGGGCAGGGGCTGGCCAGAGTGCCAGAACTGGACTGGGCTGCCATGGGGGCTTCTGTGTGTCCAGTATGACCTGGTTGAGTGTGGAGTTGGGGTGGTGAGTGGCTTGGTGCAGGTGGCCCTGGTGACACAGTCTCACCCGCAGCGGGGCAGCTGGCCGGGACATCGTCGGTGGAGATGTATCGCCAGGCACTGCTGTGGGGCTGCCGCTGCGTGGAGCTGGATGTGTGGAAAGGACGGCCACCTGAGGAGGAGCCTTTCATTACCCATGGCTTCACCATGACTACCGAGGTGCCACTGCGTGATGTGCTTGAGGCCATTGCTGAGACTGCCTTCAAGACCTCACCCTACCCTGTCATCCTCTCCTTCGAAAACCATGTGGACTCGTGAGTGGCTTCTGGCTCAGGGACCCCACCCTCAGGCCCTTGAAATGTTTGTCATGGAAATCTCTAATAAGGAGACCTCTGATGATGGTCCTCCAATGCTCCAGAGACAGCCCTCCCACTGTGCTCTCATGACCTCTGACCCTGGGAACTTGCATCCACCTTGTGGGCCCCCTCCTGCCCTCCCTCTGTTCCCTCCAGGAACCCTGACCTCTGATGTTGGGCTTACAGGGCTAAACAGCAGGCCAAGATGGCCGAGTACTGCCGCTCCATCTTTGGGGACGCACTGCTCATCGACCCGTTGGATAAGTACCCGGTATGGGGGGCTTGAAGCCAAGGCAGATCTTATGGGGAGTGAGGGGTGCTGAGGCAGGCCCTGACCTGTCCATACTTGCCCAGCTGGCTGTGGGCACTCCCTTGCCCAGTCCGCAGGAATTGATGGGCCGAATTCTGGTGAAGAACAAGAAGCGGCACCGGCCCAGCACAGGCCTGCCTAATAGCTCTGTGCGCAAGCGCCCGCTGGAGCAGAGCAACTCAGCCCTGAGTGAGAGCTCTGCCGCCACTGAGCCCTCTTCTCCCCAGCTGGGTAAGGCCTGCCTCAACCCTACCTCCTGGCGCAGCACCACTGCAGCCCAGACCTGAGATGCTCCTGCTGCTTTACTGCCCCAGTCTTGACTAGATCTCCCTCCTCCCAGCTGTCACCAGCTCTTGGCTGGGCTCAGGCCCTGTCTACCAAACCAAGCTAAGCCTTGACAAGATTTGGCTCCGTCCAACTCCAGACCTCTTTTCCTTGGCCTCTTGCCCACAGTTGTTCCCAAAGCTGGTTTAAGGCTCTGCACTCTGACTTCTGACCTCAACAAAGCACATCCTTATGTTTTGGGAGTGACCCTTATACTCCAAACTGACTCTAGCCACCCCATGAGTTATAACTTCAGCTAACTTGCCCTGTCACTTAACTGGGGACCCCTGAGTTCACCTCACTAAGTCCTTCCTCTCTCATGTATGTCTCTGACCAACTCTTATCTGTAACCTATCTAGTCATTCTTTGCCTCTGCTTCAAGACTGTTCTACCCCAATCCCTGACTTCTCACCTCTCTGAGCTGCGCTGTCTATCTCCCTGAAGAATACAACTCCAGACAGTCACCTTTGATCTATGACTCTTCTGAACTACCCTGGGCTTTAATGTTTTCTGACCCCTAACCTCTACCCTCTCTCCAGACTGGACTACTGAGTTGCCTCACACACCCTAAGCCCAACTTCCAGGCTTCCTGAGCATTGGTCTGTAGTCCTCACTTCTGACCCCTGCCCTCTACAGGGTCCCCCAGCTCTGATAGCTGCCCAGGCCTAAGCAATGGGGAGGAGGTGGGCCTTGAGAAGCCCAGCCTGGAGCGCCAGAAGTCTCTAGGCGAAGAGAGCTTAAATCGGGGCTCGGATGTTCTTGGTCCTGGTGACCGTGAGGACGAGGAGGAGGAGGAGGAGGAAGAAGAACAGACAGACCCCAAAAAGCCTACTACAGATGAGGTCAGTCCATGTTGGGCAGGTTGCGGGAGGTTTGCTGGGCCTGGCTGTGAACAAGACAGACACATCCCTGACCTTCTAGAGTTTAGTATATGTGTTCAGGGTGGGACATATTTCTCTAAACAGGCGTAAAAATGAGTATACAAATATGCTGATGATATGGGTAAGGGAGGTTGGGGACATAACAAGCAGGGAGAGAGTACAAGCAGAGGGCCCAAGGCAAAAAGAAAGTGTTATAGGGGATGTGAGCAAGTGGAAGTAGCGGAAAAGGTCAGTCTGGCAGGAGATTTGGGATGAGTGTCACGTAGGGAAGGCTTAGATAGGTGGCACAAGTTCCCAACAAAGTGGCTGAGTCGAGAGCAGATGGCAAGGGGACAGTGACTAGAAGGGGTGGCTGGGAATGGAATTTTCAGCTCATGTACATGTGAGTAACTGAACTCCCAGGGTTGGCTGAAGAGTTCCAGCTTTGAGGGTCAGAAGAGGAGTGCAAAGGAGGAAACATGTGGTGCAGTCTAGAAGGCTGGAAGGGCTCCCAGTGGCAACCAGGGCAAGTGGCAACAGAATGGTCAGGGCCATGGGGACAGTAGAGTCCTGTGGAAAGTGGTTGAGCTTGAGACTAGGGGTGGGAGAAGTCAGCACCTGCTTTGTGGGGAAAAGCGAGGGAACGTCCAGTGTGGCTGAACCTAGGTTTGGGGACCACAGGGCACAGCCAGCAGTGAGGTCAATGCCACAGAGGAGATGTCGACTCTTGTCAACTACATCGAGCCTGTCAAGTTCAAGTCTTTTGAGGCTGCTCGCAGTGAGTGGGCTGGGTAACAGGTGGGAGCCAGTGCTGCCTGGCTCTGCTGGATCTGACTTCTTCCTCTGCCACCTGCCAGAAAGAAACAAGTGCTTTGAGATGTCCTCCTTTGTGGAGACTAAAGCCATGGAGCAGCTGACCAAGAGCCCCATGGAGTTTGTGGAGTATCCTTCCAGGCACTGTTGCTGAGTGGGCGGAGCTTGTAGGTGGTCCTATGCAAACCCTTGGCACACAGCACCCAGGCCTGGGTTTAGGACCCATCTGGACTATCATTGAGTCCAGGCCAGGTTGAGAAAATGATATAACAGAAATGGAGCTTTGCAGGGGCAGGGGATTCCAGGGACGGCAGGCTTGGGCAGAAAGGGGAGACTGATAGAGGGTGGGCATGCTGGTACCTTGTGTAGCCCTGACTGCCAACTTCAGATACAACAAGCAGCAGCTCAGCCGCATCTACCCCAAGGGCACCCGTGTGGACTCCTCCAACTACATGCCCCAGCTCTTCTGGAATGTGGGCTGCCAGCTTGTGGCACTCAACTTCCAGACACTAGGTGAGCCCTGACCTGTCTGCCCCTGCTCCCCTGTCCTCCTCCCCTACATCTTTCTGACTTCTGACCTATGATTGAGTGGGCTAGTCTTGGCTGAACAGACTTGTGACACTATTTAATCCCAGATCCCAAACTCAGACCTGGGTGAACCCCAGTGAGACTCCTCATTTGTCTGATTGTTCCTGAGTTTGGGTCCTGGATGCTGTTTTTTATTTTTTAATATATTTATTTATTTGGTCCAGGGTCTTACTGTATAGCTCGGATAACTGCATGTGGTACCAGGGATTGAACCAGGGTCCTTAGGCTTGCCAGGCAGTCACTTAGACCATCGAGCTATCTCCTCAGCCCTGATGCTGGTTGATTTGCCCCTGAACCTAGACCTTGGACTCCTGGCCTCTAGTAACCCTTGGTCCTTCTCCAAGTGATGCTGTCCTACCTGATTTCCGACCTCACTCAACCCACTGATTGACCCTCACTCTGCCCATGTCACCTCTAGACTTGCCAATGCAGCTCAATGCAGGAGTGTTTGAGTACAATGGGCGCAGTGGGTACCTGCTAAAACCTGAGTTCATGCGGCGGCCAGACAAATCCTTCGATCCCTTCACGGAAGTTATCGTGGACGGCATTGTGGCCAATGCCTTGCGGGTCAAGGTGGGACTGGAAGGATCTGGGCCAGGGGTTGCTGAGGGCAGGACTCTGAGCAGCTGCTGAGTCTCCTTGGCCCACCTGCCCAGGTGATCTCGGGGCAGTTCCTGTCTGACAGGAAGGTGGGCATCTATGTGGAAGTGGACATGTTCGGACTTCCTATTGATACACGGCGCAAATACCGCACTCGGACATCGCAGGGAAACTCCTTCAATCCTGTCTGGGATGAGGAGGTCTTTGAGTTCCACAAGGTAAGGTAGAGCCTAGACCTGCCTGGGTTCTTAGGTAGGTGACAGTAATCAAGTACATTGGTGGCTGGTGGTGGCATTGGGGTCAAGGGACCTCTCAGACCTTCTTTGTCTCAGTCAGGGTTCCCTGCCCTCTCTTGAATGAAAGAGGCAAAGAGGGGAGCCATCAGGAGGGCCTGTCGCCCCCCAGTGGGGAGTGTACATAGCTGGCTCTGTCTTAGAGGCTGGAAGCACTTGGCAGGTACAGAAAGCCCAAGCATGTGCTTTTCTTGCTGTTGAGGACTAAGCCTTTGCTTCTGACCTAGGCTGACAGTCACCTGACTTGTCACCTGGTGGCCTTGTCTGCCTGTGCCCATAGCTCAAGGCCGTTATGGCCATTAGTAACCCATTGGGTCAGCTAAATGGGGACAGTGACCAGTAGCCAGTTTGTCTAAGCATAGCATGGTAGCCTGGTGGTCATTTGTCCACTCCATGACTGAGTGGTCTGGACCCACAGGTGGTGCTACCCACCCTGGCTTCACTTCGTATTGCAGCCTTTGAGGAGGGCGGTAAATTCGTGGGGCACCGGATCCTGCCTGTCTCTGCTATCCGCTCAGGTGAGGCTATGATGGGCTCTGGATAGTGTAGGGGTGATGTGTGGGGACATGGCAGGGCTCAGCAACCTCTCCTGCTGCCCAGGGTACCACTATGTCTGCTTGCGGAATGAGGCCAACCAGCCACTGTGCCTGCCAGCCCTGCTTATCTACACGGAGGCCTCTGACTACATCCCTGGTGACCGCCAGGGTGAGCTGGGGTTGACTTGGTAGGGTCCGGCCAAGGAGGGTGGGCCCTAAGGAGGGTCACATAGGGATGGTTCTTTAGTCCTTCAGCTGAGGGAGGACATAGCCTGGAGGCTTCTGTCTCAGCCCCTTGGCCTTCTGCTCCCCCAGACTATGCCGAGGCCCTGATCAACCCCATCAAGCATGTCAGCCTGATGGACCAACGGGCCAAGCAGCTGGCTTCCCTCATTGGGGAGAGTGAGGTGAGCCCAGGTGACAGAGGAATCAAGCCTCTGGGGTGGGCAGGGCTCAGCTTGCCTTGATCCTGAGCCAAGGGATATGACTTTTGTGGCTGTGATTGTACGTCAGGTGGCAGGGCTGACAGGGCAGGGCTCTGGTGGAGAAAGGCCTGTGTCCTTCTACTTTCTGCTGTCTACATGTTACCAGCCTCCCAGCCCAACTACCTGGTTCCTCTTGGCAAGCAGGGCTGGTCAGTGCCTTACCTATCCCATCCTTCTGCCTGCTGAACAGTCTTCCCAAAGCAGACAGTGAAAGTAAGTGCCAGAGTGTTGATTCCCTGCCAGGCCTGGTGTGAGCTCTTTTTACCTCCTTGGCTCATTGAGTCCTCCCAACCCCCAGTTTGGTCCCTTTGTCCCCAAGGCAGAGATGGACAGGAGGCCCCAGTTGCTGTGTGAGACTGCTGAGCTCAGTGGTTATGCCTCTATCCCTTATTCTTGGCCTCTTAATGGTGGACATGATGTGTCTATCACACTGCCCAGTACAGGGACTTCTGATCATTTGCTCAATAGTGTATGTGAGATTTTCACGTATGTCTTGTTTTTTGAGACAGGGTCTGCTTTGTAGTTCAAAGTTCAGGCTACAGCTGGGTGTGGTGGCACATGCCTGTAATCCCAGCACTTGGGAGGCTAAGGCAGGAAGATCAATGTGGATGAGACTAGCCTGGGCTACAAAAGTAAGCTCAAGACTAGCCTAAACTGCATAGCGAGACCCTGTCTCAAAAAGACACCCCACACACACACAAAGAAAGAAAGAAAGAAAGAAAGAAAGAAAGAAAGAAAGAAAGAAAGAAAGAAAGAAAGAGTTCAGGCTGCCCTTGAACTCACTATGTAGCCCAGGCTGACTAGAACTAGAGACAGTCTTTTGCCTCAGCATCCTGAATGCTGGGATTACAGGCTTGCACCACCATGCCTGGCTCCATTTTTTTATAAATTTTTTTTTTAGTAAACCCAAACCCCAAATTAAGGTTTATGGAAAGTGTTAATGTTTAATTATTTGACCAATCTTACATATCTATATCTATTAATCTAAACAGATTTGATGAAAATATGTAATACAACCATTATTAAATTTTTGTTCTTGTAAAAATAAATAAATAAGCCCAAACCCCTACAAACTGACTTGTTCCTTTTTTTTTTTTTTTTGTGGAACTAGGGATTGAACTCAGGTCCTTGCATTTGCCAGGCAAGCACTTATTCTACTGAACTAACTCCCCAGCCCCCTGACTCGTTCCATTTTGTTGTTTTGTTTTGGTGGTGCTGGGAATTTGAATCCCTCACAAATGCTGGGCAAGAGCTCTACCACTGAGGTACATCTGTACCAGAAGTAGGATGTTAAGGAAATAGAAACCATTTGTACTAGAGAGACCTAGTCAGACCTGGACTGGAACTGCTGTAGTCTCTAATGGGATCAAAGCTGGGAAATGGGGTTCTGGCCCCTCTGTCAGGGTAATTTGAGGCCAGGGGAAGCTTTCAAATGTGGTACCTAGCAGCCATGAGGATGTGGTGGCTTCTGTGGGGAGATGGGGAGCAAAGGTTCTGCCTCATACTCAGACCCAGTCCCTGTGGGGCCTGTGGCGGGTATGAGGAGACAACTGCAATTAAGGCTGTGCGGCGCTGTTGGCAGGACAGCCTGGTGCCCACTCTGTGGCTACTTCCTTTGCTGATTTAATCAGGAGCTGAGCAGGGAGGAGGAGCAGCGACTGCAGGCAGAGGTGGCAGACCACAGATGAGCCCATGCTACAGGCCTGGCGCCAGAATGTTCCCTATTCAGGGTAGATAGGATTCAGGGTCCTTATTCTGTTATCTCTTCACTGTCTGTGGGTGTCTAAGTGGCCCTGTGGATGTCACAGAAGGAGCAACTGAACAGGGTGGTAGGTTGGGGCAGCCCTGGGCATGGATGGGCTAGAGAAATCTGTGGAAAGATCATCCTGCTTTGTTCCCCACAGGCTCAGGGTGGCCCAGAGGCATGTCAGGAGGCCCAGTCCCAGCAACCGGGCTCCCAGCTACCCTCAAATCCTACACCTAACCCGCTGGACACCTCTCCGCGTAGGCCCCCTGGGCTGGCTACTTCTCCCACGAGCACTTCCCTCAGCAGTCCAGGTAGAGGGTGTCCTGGGGGGCTGGTTTGAGGGGAGTGACTCCCACCATGCCGCCCCCTTCTCACTGTGGCCTCTGTTCCCAGGGCAGCGGGATGATCTCATTGCCAGCATCCTCTCAGGTAGGGTCAGGGCCTGCTGGGAGGTGAGTGGGGGCTGGTACCTAAAGGGCAGCTGGCCCAGCCCAGCCCACCCACCTCGCCACTTGCCTTTTCTCTGGCCCACAGAGGTGGCTCCTATGCCACTGGATGAGCTGCGAGGCCACAAGGCTTTATTAAAGCTCCGGAGCCGGCAAGAGAGAGATTTGAGGGAGCTGTGCAAAAAGCATCAGCGGAAGGCCATCGCCCTGACCCGCCGCCTGCTGCAGGGCCTGACCCAGGCCCAGCATGCACCTGGGATCCTGTGAGTGTCGCATGGCTACTGACAGGAATGTCAGAGGATAGGTGCCCACGCGGTTTCTAGTGTGCACAGTGGACGTGCAGATGGGGCCAGAGGCTGCTCCAGGGGAATGTTTGGTGTAGGGAAGGTATCCCAAACTGCCCACACTTTGTTTTAGAAATGACTTCTCTTTTGAAGTTGCCCACAAGAAACATTGATCAAAACAGGATCCCATGATCTGCATGAAGCTAATAGTGCAGGGCCTTATGTTTTGCATAATAGATCTCACAGGGTGGTCCCCTGGCCTCTCTGCTTTCCCACCCAAGGGACTCAGCATCACCCAGAAGGTTCTTTCCACAGGGGAAGGGCTGCTGACTCAGAAGACACGGAAGAGGAGGAGGCAAAGCGGTACCAGGAATTCCAGAACAGGCAGGTGCAGAGCTTGCTGGAACTAAGGGAGGCCCAGGCAGATGTGGAGGCTGAGCGGCGACTGGAATACCTGAGACAGGTAAGAAGCATGGTGGTCAGAGATACCTGGGATGCTACTATGAGGTGGCATCAGTCCTCTGGTACCCACTGGTTGCATGTGTCCACAGACTCAGCAGCGGCTCAGAGAGGTTGTCCTAGAAGCACACACAACTCAGTTCAAGAAACTGAAGGAGTTGAATGACAGGTGAAGGCTAAGAATCTTCTGTGGATGGGAGAGGGACTTCTGGTATCTGAAGGACAGGGCCCCCAGTCCTGCCTCTGATCCTCGTTCTTCTCCTCACCTTTCCAGAGAAAAGAAGGAGCTGCAGAAGATCCTGGACAGGAAACGCCACAACAGTATCTCAGAAGCCAAGACGAGGGAGAAACATAAGAAGGAGGCGTAAGGGTGTTGGGGCTGGGAGCCATTGGACGTTGGGGAGGCAGGGTAGTGCCTGTGCACTAAGCTCACCTTGCCTTTCCCCTGTGCAGGGAACTGACCGAGATTAACCGGCGCCACATCACTGAGTCAGTCAACGCCATCCGTCGGGTGAGTAAGGTTCCTGGGACACAGTAGCGCTTCTTCATTCATTAGAAATCTACCTTCTTAAAAAAAAAAAAAAAAAAAGAAACCTACCTTCTTGATGTCTGGCCTAAAGAGCCATATTGTCTCTAAAGGGCTTCTAGAGTCTTTTCCCTGGGGCTTTCTGCCTCAGCACCCCTTGGCTTTGCCTTCCTTGAGCCTACTCTCTCAACCCTGGAAGAGCCTTCACCCACCTGGTTTTTGTGCCCAGTGAGAGCCCCAGGGCCCTGGACCCCTCAGCTGAGCCCTTTCCTGCCCTCACAGCTGGAGGAGGCCCAGAAGCAGCGGCATGACCGCCTGGTGGCTGCGCAGCAGCAGGTCCTACAGCAGCTAGCAGAAGAGGAGCCCAAAGTGAGGCTGTGGAGGAGGTGGGCGGGCGGTTTGGTGCCTGTGGAGTGGCTTGGCCTCCTTGGGACACTCATCCTCTTCCACAGCTGCTGGCCCAGCTGACTCAGGAGTGTCAGGAGCAGCGAGCGAGGCTGCCCCAGGAGATCCGTCGGAGCCTGCTAGGCGAGACACCTGAGGGGCAGGAAGACAGGCCCTTGGTGGCCTGTGCCAGCAATGGTCACGCAGCTGGGAGCAGTGGGCACCTGTCTGGTGCTGATTCAGAGAGCCAGGAGGAGAACACACAGTTCTGAACTGGCTGAGCAAGAGGTGGCCACAGAGCCAGGGTGGGCACTGGGCAGAGGGCAGCAGAAGACACTAACACTTTTTTTTTTTTTTTTTTTACTTTTGACCTTTAGAAATTTTATTTTTTTAAAACTGGGGCAGTGTCCCACTAACTCCCTTCATCCACGTGGGGCCTCTTTACCTCCTTCCTAACTTCAGTCCTAAGGAAGGGCCTGGGCCAGCCCTTGCCCCCCATGACACCCACACTGCAGAATATCCTTGTTTCCTTCACTTCCCAGAGAGCACTGAGTGGAAACTTGGAACTCTGGAATTCTGGGTCAGTCTCTGGTTTGTTTTTACGTGAATAAAAGTGGATTTCAGGGGTCCTGTGTGCAGTGTGATTTGGAGAGGACTCTGCATTTCCTCAGGGGCCTCAGTTTCCCAATGTATAAAATAGGCTGTGGGCTTTGAATTTGACTGCTTTGCCCAAGGCCTGCAGTGACCTCCCCACTGCCACAGGAGGCTCTGGTCAACCCTGGGCCTTTCTACTTCTCTGCCCTCTACCTCTAGTTTGGTGTCCTGGTTTTCCCTTCCCCATGCTTTCCTCCCTCCCAGGCTCTCCCTGTCCCCTCTTCAGAGAGGCACAGGCTGCTTCAGGAAGCCTTCCCTGCCCCCCTTCCTGTTGCCTGATATGACCCAAGCACCCGGCATCTTCCGCTGAGCCTGCTCTGGGCCCTACACAAGCAACACGCAGCTGACTATTGGGGATGGACAGCTGGGTGGAGCTAGGTGGGAAAAGGGACTCCCTGTGACCCCTTGGAGAAGAAAGGCACAAGTCCCTGACCTGACAAGATTGGGACACCCTGCATCCCCCTCATTCCTGGAGGGAGATATTCTGCCTCTTTTACAGATGAAAATGAGATCTTGAATGGAAGTCACAAGTGCTGGGCAACTAACTGGAGATGTCCTGACAAGGAGGCAGGACAGCCTGGACCCTCTGTGACCCACTGTCTTCAGCTAGTCTAGAGGACCTACTCCATGCTCCCGACAAGTGTGGAGCTGCAGAGACCCCACAGAGAGGGTGTGCCTGCTCTGCAGTAGGGTCAGGCTGGCACCTCTTCAAGGCCTCTCCCTGCTTCCTGGCTCTTCCCAGGCTGGCAGCTCCCTCCTCCAGAGGAAGGCTGCCTCTTATCTGCACTTATCTCCTGCCAATGGAGTGTTTTGCTTTGTTTTTGCTGCAGCCTCAGGCAGAGATAGGGTGGAGAGGCCAGAGCAGGGCTTTTCCAGGCTGGGACCTCTGCCCTGAGCCTCTCTCGCTATAAGGCGTCTCATCCTTTCCCCAAATCTGCTGGCTTAGTTCCCCAGCAGCAACTCCCTGACTGGCTGACCTCCATTTACCCAAACATTCCAAGTTGGTCCCAGGTCTTTAAAACCTAGCATAACTCCAAACTCAGCTGTGCCCTGTGAGCCCCTTTTGGATCCTAAGCCTTGTTGCTCTCCTAGCCTTCCCTGGGTTCATTCTTGACTCTTTAGGCGACATGTTCAGCCTACCCCCACCCTTCTGGTCAGGTAACACTGGAGCTCGCAAGCAGGGGGTGGGGTGGTGGTGCTGTTATCTGTAGAACAAGCACTAAAGCCCTGGCCGGGGCTATGCAGGCGCCAATAAATCTTTTGGAACCATGCTTGTGCTAGAGTCCTGCTCCAGGGCCCCGCGGAAAGCCTCTGTTCCCTAGAGATCGCGCCGCCCCCGCCCTGAGTGTCCTGCCAGGTCCCTGCGCAGCGCTGGGCCCAGGCCGGCCACACAGTAGCTGTTCGAAAGTCGCAAGGGCTGACCCAGATCAGAATAAATGACCCCCCTCCCAATACCCCAGGGAGCCCTTTGCACAAGACGGAATATCAGCAGAGGACCTCTGCAGCTTCCAATTACCATCTTAAGAGAAGGTCTTAAGGCCCCAGTCACACCCCACCCTAAGCCAGCAGCCCAGACTCACTTGCCGCCTCAAACCCTTAAGTCTTTGTCTCTAGATGTCACCCCAAAGAAACTCAAGTTCCCTCATAGGTAAAACAGGGATATTTTGAAGGTAACTATGAAAGCGCTATACTGTTCAATGGGAGCCCCCCAAGTGACAGAGGAGATGTAGCGGCAAAGGCCGGGCTTTATTAACACATTTGCGGCGGGCACAGGCGTGCAACATCGCCGCAGAAAAGGAGCTGGCAGCAGAACGGTTAATCTCAGCGCGCTTCTCCGCGCAGGCGCCCTGAGCACCAAAGCGCTAGCGGCTGGGTGACTTCCGGCAGCAGCGGCGGCAACTGGAACCATCAAGACTTCTGGGCTGTTAGACCGCCTCCCTACGAAAGGGACAGAACAGATCCTCTTGTGCAAGGCCTGCGGAAGACTTCCGCCCACACCCAAGAGGGCCGTCCTCTGAGGCGGAGTGGGTGGGGTTCCGTGGATGTGGGGCGGAAGTTCATTGGGAGGGGGCAGAGCCTCCTCTCCCCAAGTTCCGATCCCACCAGGTCTGGATGGCGCGTGTCCAGTTGGAGCTCTGCCACAGCTTTGTCGCTGTGCCCGCGCTCTTCGGGCGAGGAAGACCCTTAGGGGGTGACAAGAGGAAAGGTTTAAGTGTATTAGCTCATCCTGGCTCTAATCGGGGCCCTCCATTTCCAGAATCCTTGCTCCAAGTGAGACCCTCGGGAAGATTAAGATCAGTTTCCTGCATGCCCTGTAATAAATGACTCAGGAAACAGGAGCGAATGCTTAGGCCCTTTAGGAACGGGGTCTAGCGTGAGCCAAACAACTGTGTGCTGGGGGTTGGGTGAGGACATCTAGGAATTAAAGTAGAAAGGCCAAAGATCTAACATCTAGAAAATGGGATCATAACTCAAACTAAAGTTACTTTGAAATTGGAACTGAAGAACCTAGGCATCAGAAAAGGGCCAGCAGACCTCATGCTATAAAGATCTGGGGAATCCAGGAGTTTTGCTCTGGAGCACATTTAGATTATAAATCCTGGATAAACTACAAATCTGAAGGCAGAGGCCAGTGGGAAGGAAGGCCTGGCACCTGCCGTTACCTCGGAAGGGTTTGGCCTGTGCAGGGAGAGGGCCGAGACTACAGGTCCCAGCATGCCTTGGAACTCGGAGGGGCCAGGCCTATATGAGAGGCGGTCCTGAACTACAAGTCCCACTGCGCCCCGGGACCCTGAAGGAGTCTTGTGTTGGCAGGCAACACAAGAAAGATACAGGCCCTCAGAGCTTCGGACTATAGGTCCTGGCACATTGTAGCCCGGTGCTCACCTTGAACGAATCCACGAATTCGTCGCTCATCCTCCGGAGCTCTCGGCCGTAGCGCTGCGCAGCCCACAGGTTGGGAGGCGCTGAGCGTGAGCGGCCCCGGAATGGGCTGGGCTCTTCTTCCAAACCTTCCTCCTCCTCCATCCCTGCTGGATACGAGCTGTGGCGACTCCGGGTCTCCGTAGCCCCAGCACCTGCAGAAAGGGTCAGGGGTGACAGGAATCTTAACTCCTCTGCGCCCCCAGAACTGCTGAATCCTTTCCTTAGGTAATGAACTGTCTCTAAAGTCTGTGTGCACAGCCTAATATCTGTAGATCACTGGCCACTTCTAGCAACGTAGTTTCGATCGTATAAATGGAGGGAAAGGGCTTTTTAATTTTTTATTTTATTTTTTTTTTAGGTCCAGGGGATTGAACACAGGACCTTGCACTTAACAGGCAGACACTTTTGTGGCTGAACTATCTCCCCAGTCCTGGGAAGGGGCTTTTGTGAGGAGTTAAATTCTCATTAATCCCACAAATCCCTATCAGTGCCAAGAGTAGACAAGAAAGACCTATGAAATGGCGCTCCACTGTGCAGGGCACAAAATAAAAGCGTTTTAAAGAACAAACTGACAACAACCCTTCTGCATCCCCCACTGCCCTTACTTTATAATACCTAAAATTGTCTACTTTTTAAGATGTGATTTCTGGAACACTTCCTATGTGCTAGAGCTTAGACACTACTTCATATCTTCTAACTACCCAGGGAGCTGAGTACTATATTACTATAGCCTTCACTCTACAGATGAGAAGGTAGACTTCGGGAGTTAAGACTTACCCAGGGTCACATAGCTGTGAAGCTCTAACATCCGTAGGTTTGGTGGAACTATGGTCTGTGGGGGCTGTGAACCTTTCCCCTTGACCAACATCCTGTAGCTCCCTACTCCAGTTTCATCCCTTGTATGAGAGGACAGTCCCAACCTTTGGTGCCAGGATCATGTAAAGGTCATATCAAATAGAGTGCAGCAGATGTGCTCTGGGAGCTGCAGCCCTCCTGTGGCCATATTCAGGAGCACCTCTGCTGTGGTCTGTGCATCTCAGTGGTGTGCCATTCTTGACTTTGCCAGCAGCACCCCTCTGGCCCAGACCAACCAAGACTTAGAACCACTCCTGGAGCAGAGAAGCCAGAGACACAGGTATGTCTGGCAAGAAGGCTTTAGAGGATGTGAGATTTAGGCCAGCTTCGCAATAACAATGTCCTCAAAGGAGCAAAGGCAGAGTTGCAGCATCTCCCAAGTGCTCGGCTCCAGAAAGGCCTGGCTTACCACAGTGGGTAGTGTCTCCCTTGGGCTAGGACACTGCAAGCCCTCCAGGCACTGCTGGCTTCAGCTGGGAGGACCCAACCATGTCCACATTCCCACTCTGTGATCTCAGGCCACTTCTCCAAGCCCTTGACACAGGCTCAGTGTCTTTGTGAAATGGGCAGTCTCTGTCTACTAATATTAGACAGTTACATTAGGCAGGAATATTTTAGGCAGACAGGGCTAGGTCCTCAAGAGTCAGTATAGAAGATAATACAAAAACTGGCTGGAGGCACATCTGATTAAAGTCACAATGGCCAGATTTACATACTTCCCTAAGGCATAGAATAAACCTCAAGATAATTGGTACCATCCTTGTCATTTCCTATAGAAATAAACCATTATCTCATTAGGAGTGGGCCATCTACTCCCACCAAGACTAAAAGACTACTAAAAAACTAGAGATAAGACTATACATTATTAAGGTTAATGATATCATCCATACACAGCTGCTAGGTGAACTTCCTCATTGGATCATTATAACCTAGATGGCTATACTTGTAATCTTATTGGTTGATCAGTATTTTTTTGGAGGGGGCACCAGAAATCAAACTCAGGACCTCACACTTACCAAGCAGGTGCTGTGCTGTTTAGCTGTATCCTGCGTGGCCCAATTTTTGTTTTCTTTTCTTTTCTTTTTTTTTTTTTTTTTTTTTTTGGG
>PVKN010023196.1:0-14891 GCA_004027915.1 Capromys pilorides | reverse complement strand
TCAAACAATGGGAAACAAGAAATAGAAATGGGAGGAAATTGTTCAAAAGTAACAGCAGAAAACCTCTTCTAGAACTGTTAGTATTTTCATGTCAAAAGCATCCATCATTAGGTAAAGAAGAAAAATAAGAAAGGAGAGGAGAGAGAGAAAGCAAGGGAGGAAGAAAAGAAATTTTACATCAAGACACACTACTGAGGAATTTCCAGACATCCAAGACACAGAGATAATGGTCACTAAAATGTTTTAGTGAAGAGTTAAAGGTGGGGAAAAGAGAAACATGTCACATACAAGGGAACAAGGATCAGAATAGCATTAGACATCTCAACATCAAAAGCTTGACTATGGATCAGGGTTATCAACATTTTGAGTAAAAGTGATTTTCAATCAACTTTCTGCACCTAGCAAAACCATCATCAATCAAGTAAAGATAAAATGAAAATGTCCAAATATGCAAGTATGAAAAAAAATAATTCATTTACTTTAGACAAAAACTTATGTCGAGTTGAATTTTTTTTTCTCTATGAATTTAGTACAAGGCCTACAGGGTCTCACTACATAGGTGGGACTCATAGTAATCCTCCTGTTTTCAGCCTCCCAAGAGCTAGTATTACAGGCGTATGCCACCACGCCCTGTCTCATTTGCTGTCTCAGCGCCCCCTTGGGATGAGGTTGGCACAGCATGCGAAGGATCAAACCCTAATGGCTGCAACTGACTAAGCAGGAGTTTTAGTCTACTGAGCCATTTGGCTGGAATAAGATGAGTTCTAACAAAGGAAATTGTAAATGAAGAAAAATAAATATATTGAACCAAATAAACAAGAAACCCAACACAAGGTGGAAAAAGAATAACAATAAATAAGAATTGTAAGCAGATAAAAAAAGGTGTTGAGGGGCTGGCTTTTGTGTATTCATATTATTAATTATTGTTGAAATGTTGATTGGAACATACACTAGGCATTATACTCATCACCAGAATTACATATTATATTATGGACTGTAATTTTTATATGATTTGCTATTATTATGAAATTGTTTTTATTCATTGTATGATTGTTATTGTTATCTCACTAACAAAAAACATGTAAGTGTATTTCTATCAATTTTTAGATGCTGAGTAAAAACAAGCCATTAAACCCACATGAATTTTACTTTGTGAGCCAAGAGGAAAACATTGCTGAAACTAATAAAGAGATGTGACTACTAATCCAGAGGAAGGTCACGAGGGATGGATTATGCTGTGAAGGCTAATGGTCTCCCTGCAAAACCAGAAGTCTCTGCCCACAAAAAACTTGAGTGGTCAGGACAGAAGAGAAGGCTGTCATTCTGGCAAGATCAAGAAGAGAAAAGCATGTGAAACTGCACTCTCCAAGAAGAGACAATGTTCTTTCCAGGAAACCCTAAATCTTTCTACTGAAAGAGTTTCCCAAGAAAGGTACAAAGTGGTCAAATGAGAGGAGCTGAAATGGCACTCTGGACAGACAGAAATGCTAACCCCAAAAAGTACATTTACAGAACAAGACAGGAAAGAAATAGAAATGGCAATCATGCTGCAAGTAGTATGGATTTTTCTACATTTCATAATGATAACTGCTCACGTTATTCCAATGTGATTACATGACAAACACGATAGTGAACACCTAAAACATTTTGTCTAATATTGCCTCTGAGTTCAGTACTTATGACCAGTCTACTGAGTGGGAAAATACAATGAAATAGAAGCAGACATATATTCTGCAAGTTGGAGCACTTCCTGGGTGCAGGATGTATAATTCTAGAGAATAGGGAACATTTGGAATTTGAAAATGGATTTCAAGAAGGACAATTGTACCCAAGCCACCTGTCTCAGAAACTGAGTGTAGGCAAGTATGTCCTGCATGTCATTTCATTAGCCAGATACTTGTTAATTACTGTGCAACCTCACGTCACCTTGATCCCTGGCATAAGAAAAAGGCAGGGGAAATTCATACGGCTGTTTCATCAGCATCCTCCCAATGCTAGCTTTCTAGCAGATCATGAATTGCAAGAAGCAGAGGGGATAGATTGACTTTCTGAGCTGTTGATGCTGGAGAAAGTTCAATAAGTAAGCTGTCCGCCTAGGGGCCCTTGCAGGCTCAGGAATTTCAATTTCAAAGTACAAGAGACTGAAGTCTCAAAACACAAGATCATCAAATGCTAATGATTCCTGAGTTCTGT
The DNA here is from genome assembly GCA_004027915.1 of Capromys pilorides. Lineage (NCBI taxonomy): Eukaryota > Metazoa > Chordata > Mammalia > Rodentia > Capromyidae > Capromys > Capromys pilorides. The sequence goes on along the minus strand of PVKN010023196.1, from coordinate 12,698 downwards.
TCAGGGCACGGAGACAGGTGAGGGACAGTGGCTTTTGGAAGGATGAACACAGGTGGGAGCACCTGAATCATTTTATGTAATATCGCCTCTGAGTTCAGGGCTTATGACGTGGGTTAATTCTGCAGGTGTTTCAATGAGAGAAGCCCAAATGCAAAGAAATGGCCCCTAAGAAGCTTCAAAGGCCCAGGGAAGGTCTCATATCCATTCCTGCTCTGGTTTCCCCTGCTCCTTGGCAGGAGAATCTTCGAGGATAAAGCAGAGTCCCTGAAAACACCTGCAACCCTCAATGGGTATCAAGCTCAAGTTCACTATTAAAGAACAAAGCTTTGAGTTTTCCAGATGTTACACCTGTATATGGCTCAGAGTTGAGGCTTCAACTCCTTAAAGAGAAGGTGAGCATTTATCCTGAGTCGAAGAACACTCTCTTCCATGTGCTGTACCTCATTTGTTTCACTAAGATGAATTTCTGAGGTTTATTCATCTTATTGAAAGAAGTTCATTCTTCTTTATTTTGGCATAAACACAAATAAAAGTGCATTTTATATGGTTTCATTTAGATGAAATTCATAAGGGCCAGTGAGATAACTCAGCAGTCTAAGCACCTGCTCAGGCAAGTACAGTGACTGGGGTTCAACCCCTGGTACCACATGCCATGCTGGTACTAACCGCAGGTGCGCTGAGCCAGCCACCAAGACTGGGTGTGGTGTTTCAAGCCTGTAATCCCAGAGCTGGGGAGGCTGAAAATGGGACAATTACTATGAGTCTGAGCTGCATAATGAGACCCTATACCAAATACATTACAAAAATACTAGATGAAGTACATGAGCAGGCAACATTAATTTATGGTGATAAAAATCTGAAGAGCTGATCCCTTTGTGATGCTAGAGAAGGTGGACAGAGGCTGGAAAGGGTCACAAAGAAGCTTTGTAGGAAAATTGGGATTATTATTATTATTATTATTATTATTATTGTTATTATTATTATTATTTCTCCAGATCATGTTTATGTAGTTAAATACACAAAATACATCAAGATGTAGAACTAGAATTTTCCCATTTATTCAATAAAACTTTTACTTTAATAATAAGTATAATGGTTTGGGCAATAAAGTATATGGTCACTTAAAGGAATATCTTTTTTCAACCTGAATTTTAAGTAGCCAGACATTGTGCTTCATAGTTATTTCTCTACCCTGGAGGGTAGAGTGTTACCCATTCTCTATTTTATGGGCTCTGCAGAACTTCCAGGGTCTATAAAGAGGGACCTCAGTTCTAGCTTGCCTGGGGCATTCTCTGATTTTTTTTTTGCATTCAAGTTAATCAAGGAGGTATAAATTTCTATATGTAAGATCTGCAGCTTTTCCAAAAACTTGCAAGAAGGATTTTTCATTTTCTCCTTTAGGGAAATGTACCTGGTGGTATAACACAGATCCCATTTCCAGACCCTCCTAATGTTTTTTTTTTTTTTTTTTTTTTTTTTTTTTTTTTTTTTTTTTTTTTTTTTTTTTTTTTTTTTTCCGAGGGCTGAGAAGAGGCTTCAGGGTATCCAGCAGCTGAGGGCTCCACATCTGAAAGCAGAATAGCATCAAGGACTCATATCTGGACTGAATGTGTCCAAAATTTTATCTATTATTCTTTTGTGGTAGAGCTGACATCTCCCCAGATCAGAGGTGGCTGTTGAAATGGACATAAGAATGAGTTTCAGTGGATATTTAGGTCACTTGAGTGTTAAGAAAATGCTGGCCCTTTCATCACCCCATCTCATCGTATGCCTTCCCCGTGCAGATGACAGGTGCCCACCTCCCTCCCAGCCGAGGTACAGCCAGGTGCTGGAATGAAACAGAGACGCACACTATCAACCCAAGGAGAGAACTGCCAATCTCCAAAACTCTGAAACTTTAAGAAACCCATGTGGTGACAAAAGGGAAATAATTCGGAAATTTTCAAGCAAGAGGGCAATGAACACAGAATAGAGGTGGGACTGCATAGGGTACAGGGAGCAGGGGAGGAAAGGGTAGAAAGCGAAGATGCATCCTCCAAAGAGGCTGAAAGCTGGGAGAGAACAGCAGATTCAAAGCAGGTCAGAATGCACGCATCCATTTAAGTTGGGAGTCTGCTAAGTTAGTTAAGAAAGTCATCCTTAGGCATTGGAAAATTCAATTTTCATCACAAGCCCTGATGACATTTCCTTTAAACACCAGATTCCACAAGGAGATATACCTTCAGGGGAAAAAACTCTCTATAGTAAAAAGGCCAGATAAGGAAACAAGTTAAAAGCTCTTTTTCCTGCTATGCAAATATTCTTCAGTAGTACTAACAAGATAAATATATTCTGTGAGATACCAAGTTTTCACAGTCATGATTTTATTGGTGAAAGTTTCTATCCACTTGGTCTCTAAACTGAACACCTTGTGGCTGGAATTTTAAAGCCTTTTTTTGTAATGGAAAGGTCTATGTCTGATGTTCAAAATCCAAGTAAGGGCACTCTGCTGGTGACTCAGCTCCTCGTGGCGCCACAGCACTGGGTGAGCTGGAAGCATCATGCCCAAGTCTCCGGGAGATGAATGAATACGAGCAAATATCGCTTTATGCACACCCTCTACTCAGGTAAATAACGAGACCAAGGCCAAGAAAATAAGTAACTACGAAAGGTCACCCTTGGGGAACAAACACTATCTCATTATCCATCATCCGTGTCTAGAAATGTGCCATGAGTCCATGACAAAGGAAACACTGAGGACTCACACCTTGCTAAATGTCAGGTCTTGAGCAAACTAAGGACTGAGATTTGCTATTACAGTGCAGCCCCATGAGAACATAATTCAGGAGTCACAGAGACTCAGCTCCAAAACTTCCCTCCCCTGGTCTCAGCTCCTTCGTGCCCAGCATGGGGATCCTACCTTCAGCTCCTCAGGCAATTGAGCATGTCAATCTCATGCCAGAGTCAGAGAGCAGAGCACAGGGCCAGGAACATAGGACACTTGCTATTTGCTACTTGTATGACTTTCCGGAGGCTGCTATGACATAGTATCACAAATTTAGGGCTCTAAAACAGCATAGGCTGGCCAACAAGATAGTTCAACAGAATCTGAGCCTGCTTAGGGAAGCACAGGGACCAGGGCTCCATCCCCAGCGTGTAGTGCCACACTGGCCCCAGCCCCAGGGCAGGCTGAGCTAGCCACCAAGACCAGGCATGGTGGCACACACTTGTAATCCCAGCACTAGCGAGACTAGAAACAGGAGGATCACTAGAGTCTGCCCTGTGTAGTAAGATTCTGTACCAAAGCCTTTAAAAAAGGCATTAATTTATATCACCTGAGAGGAGAGTTCTAGATGTCAGAGATGTACAATAGGCTTTCCTAGAGTAAAATCAAGGTGTCAGCAGGGTCGTGTTTCTTCTGAGGCCCTCAGAGAGGATCCATTTTACTGCCTTGTCCAACTTGTGGAGATCATCGGCTTTCCTTAGCTTCTGGCCCCACTTCTATCTTCAGAGCAATGGTCACACACACACACACACACACACACACACACACACACACACACACACACTTCTTGTTTCACCATCACTTCTCCTTTTTATCCTGCCTCCCTCTGATGAAGCTCCTGTGACTGACTAGTTACACTTGGATAATCCAAGATCACCTCTCCATCTCTAGGTCCTTAATCCAGTCACATCTTCAGAGTCTCTTTTGCTATGTAAAGTAATCCATCCATGAGTTCCAGGCCTGAGTACATGGCTGCATCTGAGGGGGCACTGTTTCGCTTACCACCATGGTTGTTTCTCTTATTGAGTTGTTGACATTGCCCTACTAGCATTATTCGAGATATCCAGATTCAATAATCTGGGATTATTTTCCTGCACTGTTGAATTTTATTTCTACTTATCTATTAATTTATCATCTTTAACCTTTCAGTGTTCCTCCTGGCCCACAGATGTCTGTGCACGATATGTCAAGGGAATGTGTGTATTAGTTGCTGCTGTTCACAATGAGAGAACGTTCACCACTCACAGCCCTTGGCTCTCCATCTGCTCATGTTAGGAGAGAGAGGCTTCAGTGATGCAGCAGAGTAATGGTGAAGAGATGGCAATAAAGTGGACCCAGGCAGGAAGAGAAGCTGAACAAAGAAGCCAGAAACCTCAGATCCAAGAGAGAATTCTTGTCAGAAACCAATCATATGGTCACAAACTATTTGAGGCACCACATCTCACCTGATTGCTTAGTTAACCTAAAGGGGTTTCTAATAAAGGATTGTAATAACCCCTCACTGCCATCCTCCACACTGAGTTTGGGGAAGAGAAAATTAGCTCTGCCAGGAGGGCTCCCGGAAACCCTCTCCTATTCTATTTGGAGCTTCCAAAGGTAATTTCCCAAGGACAGCCTCAAACTAGGAGAAAACAATTATTTCTGTCTGGGACTGTGTTTCCCCTAGTGGGTTTGGACTCTCATCCTTGTTTTCACATTTCTGTGAAGAATTATACATGAGCATCTAATTTGTTACCAAAAAAACAACTTTAACACTGCCAAACTAAGACCATAAAGAAAATTTAAATGTTAGAATCCAGAGAACAAAGAGCCTTTCTAACAGGAACATCCTGTTTCAAATTTGAGTTTGGCAATTTACTTTCAATCAAGCCTTAGAAGGTAAATGTTGTATATACTAACAATATTTCTCACAACTCGAGCCTGCCATTGCAATCTGGGAACACCACAGGCAATATGTAAATGAGTGAGTATGACCATGCACCAATAAAACTTTATTTACAAAAAAATGAACAGCCTGCACAGGAGACCTGCAAGCTATTGTTTTCCTGCTCCTGTATTGAGTTGATAGATACATAGATGGATGGATGGATGGATAGATAGATAGATAGATAGATAGATAGATAGATAGATAGGCAATAAAAATGGAAGCATAGAAGACAGGAAGGAATCCAAGCGAAAGAAAGAGTGAGACATTATTTAGCCTCCCACGAACCATTAAAAATGAGTGGAAAATGGAGAGATTTGACTCTTTTATGTCAGGGCTGGCTCTGAGCAGACAGAAAAGCAAGAGCAGCCCACTCGCACCTCTCATTTCTGCTCTCCACACCACACTCATTTCTACTTCAATGACTGTCAGCTTGAACAGCTGGCCCCTTATCTGCATCGTGGACACCCCAAGTGATGGGGTCTCATGTCTCCAGAGATGGCTTATGCACCATGGGGAGAGGGTCCTGGCTATGTAACCGCTCAGCCTACCACTAGACCCATCCCTGTAACTGGGAACCTCTGGGGACCTCAAGCTTCTTGCCAACTTAATCCTATCAAAATGTGTTAAACACAATTATGCCAAAATAACTACTTTTTATAGTCAATACAAGTTTAATTTCAAAAACAAAAGCAGAGAGGAGAAAAAAAAATAAAACTATGAGTCATTCTCAGAACATGACAAAATAATTCTCACACTCACATGAAATGTTAAAAGATCAGCTCTCACCAGAATAATAGACACAGGAGATTCATCCCACCAGCTGTGAAGAATCAGGACAAACTCAAAATAATTCTACCCATTATGAAATCTAAGACGCTACTAATGATAAGACATATTCTAGTTTACACACCATAACAAGAGGAAAAATACCATGATGTCACACTGATAGTAGCATTCATTGTCTTAGAATCAATGACACATAGTAGAAACGGGGTGAAAGACAAATGAAATTAAACCCATAATTCCCACCATACAGAAATCAAATTTTGAATGGATTAAAGGCCTACTCATGGAAAGAAAAAAATCTTTAAAATATTTGTGCAACAAAAAATAAAATACTAAAAGAAAAGATAAAAGACAAAGCACAGCTGGGAGAAGACATTTGCAACATATACAATGAAAGGTGGATTCGTTCCCAGAATAGAAAGAAGTCTAAAAGATCAATAAGAACAGACGAACAACCCAGCACGAAAAGAGCCAGTTCACAGAGGAGGACTCCTATGTGGCCAGTAAATTTGTGAAAAGAAGCATGCTCTGCTTTGTAAGCAGAAAATTACAGATGAAAAAAATCAGATCCCCACCCCTCAGAGTAGGTGGCAAAACAATGCCAGGCACTGGTAAGAATGTGCTGGAACAGAAGCTCTGCAAACTTTGAGAGCACAAACCACAGAACCACTTCAGAGAAAGATTTAATAATAACTGCTTGGAATATTTGAAAATAAAAATTTCATACATTCTAATGTCCAGTGCTTCTAGCAATGTGCTTTAGAGACCCTTTTAACCATGCACAATGAGGGTCAGGTCAAAAAAACTGTTTGATTTTAGCATTATTTAGAAAATTGAAATCAACCTGTCAGCTAAAGAACTAATAAATATGTGATGATGATTACAGCAATGGAGTACTATGCAGCTGTCAAAAAGAATGAGAACTAAATTTCTATAGCGGTGACAATGACACAGTGAGGTGATGGACTTTAATGTGGCTGAACCACACACTTGTGAAGCCTATTTGTATTTTACCTGTGCTTCTCTGACAGCATAAAATATTCCTAAATGTAAGAAGAATCCCCTAAAAAGCCAAAGGATGAAAAGCATGCAAATTCCACAGCTGTATGGCTTTGCACTCTTGATCCTGTTATGCTGTCACTGTGGCTGCTGTCCTAGGACAGCTCCACTATGTGGATCCATGCGATGGCCTGGCTGTAGCTCTTAGCATGATGATGGTCCTAGCGGAGTACACAGTACATATGGGTTAGCACACTTACTCTTGGTCTTCTTCAGCCTCAAGCATTTCAATTCCTAGAATGAAATTTCATTGCTGTGTCCTCCCGCTGCTCTCCTGTCATGCACCCACCTCCTATACATTAGTCTTAGTCACCAGTTTTAGGGGTACATGCATACATATGTGTACACAACATAGATATCAAACTACATCAAGAACTACATGTGAATGCTCTTCATTAGCTACTTAAGAAGTATATGGGTGGCTTCAGTGTGTGAAGTGATGTTCTGGGTTTGTGTGTACTCGGTTATCACAGTAAAGTGGAAATTAATGTGAACATAATGACTTTGGACCAGGGAATATAAGGGTGGTGGAATCATGGCCTTTTGAGGTCAAGAATGCTTTCCCAGTGCAAATCAAAGCAAATCCAGGCCCAAGGATATAGCACAATGGTCCACCATCTATGTGGCAAGTGTGAGGTCACCTGAAAAGTGACCCAAGTTTTGGTCAACAAGTAGAAATTATCAAAGTGAGAATCATGAGGCATTTTCTCAGCAAACAAAAGATCACAATTTGGGGGTGACAGACATGTAGCAATGAAGCTAAGGGAAGTGGACATAAGGTATAAAATAAGTAGAGGCCTCACAGGGAATGAAAATACAAAAGTCAGAGCCAGACAAAGAAGGATCTGGAATGACAGAGAAAAGCATGACTTGGCCTTCCAGGAAGAGAAAGCCTGTGAAGAATAGAGTAGAGGAGAGATCCAGTAAGAAGGAGACCAAGAGCACGTAGTCTTTGCAGGCTCATGCTTGGGAAAGGCTGTTATTGTGATGGATTCCCAGCAGGAAGAACAGAGTGAAACATGTTGCTTACTTAGCAGTCTGTACCTAGAATTGTCCTGGAGCCAAGGACCAGGACAGGTGAGGAGCTATAAAGATGAATCTTGGCTTTCTCGATATTCTATCAGCTTCACACAGGTGCTCAGATCTCAAGGGTAAAACTGGAGTCGGAGCAGGAGGCGGCCCTTCCTGGCCTGGGTAGGGTCCTCCACCTCTCTCTGCTCTATGTGCTCAGGAAGAAAGACGTACAGTGTGATGTCCAACCCACCCAGGTGTGCAAGGTCCCGCACAGTGCAAACTGAAAATGAGGCCACCTGATGCAGGAACACCAACACCGTACCTTACTCAAATGAGGCTCATTTTCTACCCTGAACTTTCACTAAACATTCTTAAATAAATAAATAAATAAACAAACAAACAAACAAACTTAAGGAAAAACAGGTGCAGAACCTAGAAAGAAGCAGACTTCTTGTGTGGGGAAGGATTTTTTTCTCCCCCTGTAGAATGAAGTAGACAACACAAGTGTTGGCTTCTTGGAAAGACTGGGTTACCCCCTTATAAAAGATAAAGGCATGCTTTAACTCCTCACTCCCCACTCCTGAGCAGCCTGCAGACTCCTGTTGGACAGCCCCAGAATCGGAGCAGCACAGTATACATGAGTAAAGCAAAAATAATTTGCCCCCCTCCCAATCAACTGGGGATAAATCTCTAAACAGAACGCCCTGAGGTTCAGAAAAATTTCCAAATCAGACATACCAACCCTTCCCTGTGTCAAATTTTTCTGCCTTCTAACTAAACAGCATCCACCTGCCTTGGAATCCTCACCACCTGCTTTTCTCTCCAAGCAGCACTGAATCCAAGTCTTTCGCCAAAGCCCTCTCCCTACCTTTGTGGTTTTTTTTCTTTAATATCCTAAAATAAATAAATAAATAGAACCCGACTCTTTGATTATGGTTATTTGAGCTGGGGTCAGCGCTCAGTCAACTGTTAAATAAATTGCAAATTCTACAGAACACAGCCAGCCACAACCATTTCTAACTGTAATGCCACAACTTTGAGCAAAATTACATCTGGCTACAATACTGTTCATATGCATAAATTATACCGCTTCTGATTATCTTAAAGAAAATTCAGCCATTAAACTTATTTTATAGGCATAGAACCAGGGGGAGTGCCAGAAAGAATGTGTATATCCTGAAAATCATGGGGAAAGCAGAGAAAAACAAAACGTAATTGGCAAACCGTATCCGCCCGCAGTTGTGTTTAATGGGCTCTGTCTCCCCTGATTTTCCATCACCACCCACCACTGACATACACACCACAGCAGGGGAAAAAGGGGGCTGTGAAGGAGGAGAGGGTGGCATCGGGCTGCATGTGGTTAGGACAGATTGAGGCTGTATCCCAGCTCCGCACGTACTCCCAGAGGGAAGAGGCTCTCTGGGTGTACCTCAACAGGAAACTCAGATTGAGCACAGGCATACATCTAAACCCTGCCCAGGAGGATGGACAAGATGGTTTCTGATGTTGATGTAGAAGCTCCTACAAAAAGAGTTCAAAATTTGCAGTCCCTTATTCCACAGGGGTTCTGTTCTCAGCTGAGTTGTTTCAACAGTAAAAAAATAAATAAATAAGAACAATAGTTAAATGGCTGCTATTGATTGCTTAGCATGTATCGCATTTATCTTATTTAACCAGGAAAATAATCCAATGATACAGGAGTTTCAGCATGCGCTTTATATATCGGATAACACTGAAGAATAAGAAATCAGGTTATTTTCTTAAGAATGCATAGATAGTGAATGGTAGGATTTGGACTAAAACCCAAAACTTTCAATAATAAAGCCTGTGATCTTAACCTCCTTGTTGTTACACCCTTATTAAAATTAGAAAATTCTATAGCTCAGCAGATTAGAGTGCCTGTAAACAGGCACAGGGGCGGGGCGGGGCAGGAGGGTTCAATCTCCCAGCCTGCCTTGCCGACTCCGCCCCCCCAACCCCCCAGTGCACTGAGATGACAATAGAGACTGCGCGTGGTTTCTCATGCCTGCAATCCCAACTCTTGGGAGACTGTGAACAGGTGGATCACTATGAGTCCAATCTAGTAGTGAGACCCTGAACACCCTGTAGATCCCTCCCTAAAATAGAAATAAATACAAATAAATAAATAAATACATAAATAAATAAATTAGAAAATTCTAAGCTACAATTGAAATTCTGAGTATAAAGTTATCATTTACCCACAAACCTCACTCCTCAGTATTTTTTGCTGAGTTGAGATCAGGTCAGGGGTGGACAGATGACTCCAGTGAGCCAGGTGGATCTTTATTCCTGGGCATCTAGGATGGGATATCTTCCCCTAGGTGTCGGCAGTGGGTACCACTTAGGAACAGTTATAATGGGTCATACCAACAAAGCTGAAATGAAAATAACTAATATATGTTGAAATTAAGAGAATAAAGGACATGAAACAAATACAAAACTGAGGATGCCAGAGCATACTGATTCCATTAGAGATTGTGGTTTGCACATTTGACCATTCTTTTTATTTTTAATTGATTGATTGATTGACTGACTGATTGATTGATAGATACAGGGTCTCACCACACAATTCAGACTCACAGTGATCCTCTTGTCTCAGCCTCTCCAACCCTGGGATTACAGGCATGCACCATCACACCTCATTCCGGGGCTGGCACAGCATGTAGTATCAGGGATCAAACTCAGAACCCTGTGCTTGTCAGGCAGGCACTTATCCTGCCGAGCTATCTCCTCAATCCCTACATTGGATCATTCTTATTAAAATATGTCAGCACTTCTTGTTCCTAAAATCTGCCTATGCATGATCCCTACTCCTGATTCTTCATGACAGTGCTCTGCTTATTTGAGCCCGCTCTGTGGTTTTGTACAACCAAGCTAAGCCTTTATAAATGCTGGCTACTTGCAGGCCCTAGGCCACGTACCTGGCAGGGTTGGCTCATCTCACTATGCAGCACTCTACAGAGACAGTCATATCACGATGCTCATTTCTAAGATAAGAAAGTTCAGAGAGATGATATAACTCACCTGAGCTTACCTAATGGCAAATCTGCATTGGAACACAAGCTGGTGGGAGTCTGCCCTCTAAACTCTGTGCTTCTCTGGCTTCCACTTTTCCCTCACCCTGTTCTCTGCTTTGCAAAGGGAAAGACAGTCCTTATTTTATTATACCTGCTGGCTGTCCTTCCCCACTGCCCCCCTCTATCTCCTACCATCCACCTTACTCTGTCTCTGTCTCTCCCATTCTTCAACGATATTAAAGATGATAAATCTAAGTTGAAAACATGCATTTTTTTTGTGAGACTGTAGACTTTATCCCTTTTTGTAGAGACAGACACGACAATTTATAAACTCTGACGGGGCTCTGATGGAATGGAATAAGGCCTTTTCCACCCACCTCATGGTGGACAGCCTATCACCCCATTTTCTGACCTCTGGTATGTGATTTAGGAGGAAATTGGGTCGTGAGGGGGGAATCCTCTAGTGGGTGATTAGAAAAACTCTCAAATTCTGTAAGCAGTGGATTAGATTTTATCAGCCCGCATCCACCCCTCCCCACACCTCACACCAGGGAGTGCATCCTGGGTGAGGGAAGGCTGAGACTGTCAATTTGTTAGTTGAAAACAGTTTTAAAATCCATTTCTCCCTGTGAAATGTGTCAGCCACAGAGAAGTTTCTCTCTGCTTTGACGTTGCTATATGTATGTCATTTAAGATAACAATGAAAGATTCTCCAGCAGAGAGGCTGGGTGTTCTTCCAAGGGCTAATGCAAAGTAGGGAAGATTTGTTTCTTATTTTTCACTTGGTGATCACTCCTCTGCCCTCTCCCTGAGTACTATCCCAATTTGATAATGGAACTCACTTTACAGAATGTGTGTTTCTGAAAACACTGGCCATGATTATTTATTTTCCTACAAGCTGTCCTGTTGATGTGATTCCTGAAGAGCTTCAGTATCTGACATGATGCCAAATTGGATGCTGTGGTTTGAATATGGGTTGTCTTCATCAAAACCTGGGGTGAAGTGTGGAAGTAATGGGAGTTGGCACCTTCAAGTGGTATTGGTGAGTGTTACAGTCACGGTTTGCAAGAAAATAGATTTAATACAAGACATATGATTTATAAGGGTATCTTAAATAATCATCCAATAGTTCAAATACGGAAGAGTGCAAGAGATCCCTCTGCATGCTACAGACTTGTAGCATCCAGCCAAGGCCCTGAATGGCAAGGCAATGTCTTGCAGAAGTCCAGCAAGAGGCCTAAAGCCCATAGCAATTTGCCCTGCAAATCCCTATCAAAGAACTGCACTAAGAAAGCCCTCTGGGCATGGCAAAAGCTGGAAATTCTGTGCTGGGGTTGAGGGTGGGGCTGTAAAAGATACGTGCCACAAGGCCAAGAGATTGGCATTGAAGCCAGGAAACACTGCTGGGGTGAAGACCAAAGCTTCTCTGAAGAGAACAACAGCAGTCCCCTGCCACAGTCAAGGCCTGGGCTTCACTGAAGGTGAGAACAGCTGGTTCATATCAGGAAAAGCAGCAGTGGAAAACTTCTCCAGAAGAATCAATAGCATACAATCTTCCCCTCCAGTTTTCCTTTTATGCTTTTGATTTTTTTTTAATCATCCATTTATGTATTTGGTACAGGATCTCACTATGCAGCTTGGACTCACATTGATCCTCTTGTCTCAGCTTCCCCAGCACTGGGATTACAGGCATGTGTCACCATGCCTAGTTTTGGTGGCTGTCACAGTCTAGGGCTCTGGGGCTGGCATGGCATGCAGTCCTAGGGATCGTACCTGGGTCCTTGCACTTGCCAGGCAGGCACTTTGACTGCCAAGCTATCTTCCCAGCCCCTCCCTTTGTGCTTTTGGTAACACTCCTCAGGTGAGTCTTCCACCTCCAGAGCAACACTGACTTAGTTCAACAAAGCAGTCCCACTTATTAAACTGATCATTAGTTAATACATCACCAAGAGTTTAAGAGAGATTAATACATTTTTCTAGAGAGTAAATTCTTGTTTTACAAGGATTGGATTAATTATCTGGGTTTCGATAAAGTGAGCCTAGAACACACTTTCACTCTCTCACACACACCCAATGCCATTTCCACTTATCTACAACGTTAAAGTATAAG
>PVKN010023195.1:0-14881 GCA_004027915.1 Capromys pilorides | reverse complement strand
GATGTCTTTTGATAATAGAGGCCTTGGGGCCTGCCTACCATCTGTACTAGTTCTGTGAATGGGGAACTGGATGATACTAGTGACGTCAAGCTGCACAAAGAAGCCAGAGGGGCTTTTTTCTGCTTATTACCAAGCACAGTTCCTTGAAATATGGACCTGTTACACTAGGTACTTCATAATCCTGGAGTACAATGTGTTGTGTAACTACACTGGCTTTCTCATGGAAAAATACACCTTTAAATATACTTAAAATAATTTTCTTATCAGTAAATTTTCAGCCTTCAAGAACTTGCAATTTAAATAGCTCCTAATCTATTCTTAATCTTCCAAATGGACATTTGATTTTGTCATTGTTTTAATTTTTTTTTTTTTTTTTTTTTTTTTTTGCAGGACTAGGGTTCGAACTCACGACCTTGCACTTGCCAGGCAGGCACTCGTGTCACGGAGCTATCTCCCTGGCCCCCGTTTTAACTTTTAATGCATTTTTAAATGTGAGAAATTACAATCATAAGGAAATTGTGTTTCCAAATCTTTTTCTTTTCCCAAAGGTTTTACAGTTTATTAAATCCTCTTGTGAAAATACCCACAGTCGCTGCAGACAGACACTGCAGAATCTCTACTCCTTTGGCTTTCTGCCAGCACCAGTGTGAGCCTTTGTGGTGCCCCTGACTTTCTCGCATTCTTGTGCTCTTTTATTCCTTCCACTGTTTCCTTGGGGGTCTTTTTCTTCTCATACAGGCTGTGTCTTGCAAGCCTATGTTCCGGTTCATTTTTCTTTGCATAATCCTGGGAATCATAACTCATGCCAAATCCAGTTGTCTTGCCATCACCAAAATGGGTTCTGAATCCAAACACCACAATGACATCTGTTGTGGTCTTAAACATTTTGCCCATTTTTTCCCGAATTTCTGTATTAGGTACTGTTGCTTTCCCAGGGTGAAGGACATCAGTGAGCATTTATTTCCTCATTATTTTCTTTGAAGAAGTTGGTGGGTGATGAACTTCTGGGTTCGGATAGATACTGGATCATTCATGATAGATGAATCTAAATATTATATATGATTAAATAAAACTGGTAATGTCATCAGTAGCTAAAAATGGGATAAAATTTGCAACATTCTAGTAAGTTCAAACCTTGAGTATAGTTTCTTTTGTCCTATATTTATGTCTAGTCTAGTAGCCAGAGCAAAATAATAAAGGAAATAAAAAAAGACTAGTATAATGCAGTATCCATCATATTCCAAACCATGTGAGTTTCTTCATATTATATTATAATTCTTAATAATTCTTAATCTTCACAATAGTCTGGTCGGGTAAGCACTGCTGTCCTTCATGTTTTACAAATGAAGACAGTGAGGCATGAAAGTTGAAAGACTTCTCCAAGATCACATAACCAGAGAGTCACAGAAACAGGACCCAAGCATGCCTTTCTGCTGGCATGCACCATACTTCTGCTTGTGGGGTGCTGAGCTCAGCCTAGGGTTTCTGGGCAGGATGTCTGCAGAGCTTGGTCCTTCCCATGTGCAGAGATAGCTCCCTGGTCAATATATTAAAACATAGCTAGGAAAATGGCAATTAGTTCTCTCTAACATACCAAAAGTATATGCTCTGGCAAAAGAAATACTGTTTCTTAAGAGAATCAGATGATGGAACGTCCATGTTAAAAAGGAAGAAATAGAAGTGTTTAAACAAAATGATGCAAACCAAAGGAAGACAAATTCAACTGAGAATTTAAGTGAATTTTCAGTGAAAAAGCTGTAATAGCAGCCTAGCAGAACGTTGAGGAACCTCACAGATCATGAGCTTCATGTCTTCATTTAATGTTGTTGCTCAGCCTTAGGAATTCTTAAGAAACAGATATGTTCAGTTATGTGCTGCTTGAGTGACTAGATCTAACTATGATGCAGATAGAAAAAATGCACAACCTATCTTACTCATAAATTAGAGCAAAATTCTTGCTCCATCTTCCTTATTCTAAGGGTACCTCTGTGAAATCAAAGGCGTTTAAGTGAGATCTTCATTATTTCAAAGAAAATCTTAAAATCTAAAGGACTACACAATGACACTGACATAGGACCTCACTACTCACATTTAGATTGTCTTCTTCCATTTTACATTACCCTTTATGCTGCAATACATTTTAAATTAAGAACTAGAGTCATGCAAATGGAAAATTTTATTTGTTGCTGATATGAATATTAGTACAATATTGACAAACTCAAGTATAGCAGTACCCCCTTATCTACAGGGATATATTCTAAGAGCCTCACTAGAGTCCTGAAGCAATGAGTACTGAACCGCACATTCAGTAACCCACTAATAACTGTGGAGATTGCTTCCAGGTCCCCTCTGAACACCAAAATCTATGGATACTCAAATCTCTCATATAAATTTCTATAGCACTTTCATATAAGCTATTCAAAGCCTTTCATGTATATTAAATCATTTTGAGATTACTTTTAATGTCTGATAAAATGTAAATAACTATAACACTGCATTGTTTGGGGAATAATGGCTAGGAAAAGCTTATGTATGTTCAGCACAGCTGAAATTTAAAAACTATGGTCAATTCTTAGTGGTTTGAGTCTGTGGATTGAAAATCATAGCTGTGAAAGGCCAAGTGCGCAAGTTCTAGAACTTATCTGAGAATTCAGATGGCTACTGAATGACCAACAGTCGTGTAACACGTATAGTGTGGCTGCGCTAGACTGAGGGAAAACCTCAAGGTTGGAATTAGAAGAGATTTCATCATGCAATTCAGAACCACACACAATTTAAAATTTATGAATTATTTGGTTCTAGAATTTTCTATGTATTATTTTTGGACTGTGAGTGACTGTAGGTAACTGAAACCTTGGAAAGTGAAATGGTGGATAAGATAATCAAAATCTGCATTATTAAGAGTGGGATTAAAATTCTTTCAGCAAAGTACTACTGTATCAAACCCCCCTACAACACCCAGTTGAAAGCACACTGCGCCTGAGGAGTACTTGAATGGCTAAGCTAAAATTACATGTTGGGTAAGAGGGATATCACAGTGGCAGAACTTTGTCATGAGGCTCAAGAAAACCCAGTAGAAGACCCTGGGGCATTCAAATGCTGTTCATGAAATGCTGTTTGACTATTTATCATTCTCTACCAAGGCTCTCAATGACGTTTAAGATGTTAAAACATTTCCAAAACTCTCAGAGTGTTCAGATAGCTTCACTTGCTTCAAAACCTGGACAAATATGTGACATCAATAACATGTGTTGACCACAGCTATTGAGCCCTGATCCACTGATGGAACGAATGGAGCTGTGTTGAGCATTAAAATTACAGCCTCTACATTTAGTATGCTGTGGATGTTCAGCAGAGTTGCCTATGATCTTGGTGTGTTCTTTTGCCTACAATTTTTTTCTTGTGGAGTAAAGCAGTTCAGAAAGCAATCTTTAGAGCTGGGGAGATAGCTCAGTGGAATAAGTGCTTGCCTGGCAAGTGCAGGGTCCTGAGTTCAATCCCTAGTAACACACACACACACACACACACACACACACACACACACACACACGCAGTCTTTAAGCTTGGCATGGTGGCCCATACCGGTAATCCTAGCTATTCAGGAAAATGAGAAGGATTGTAAGTATAGACAACTTAGTGAGACAAAGTTAAATAGCATTCAATATGGTACGGAACTTTATATTCCATAGTTCATTAATATCTGTGAGGATTGGTTCCAGGTCACCTGTGAATACCAGAATTTATGGATGCTCAAATTTCTCATCTAAAGTGATGTAGTAGGACTGATGAGATGGCTCAGTGGACTAAGCGTTTGCTTAGGCAAGTACAGGGTTCAGTCTGGGGTTCAGTCCAGCCCCACCTATGGGCACACTGAACTGGCAACCAAGTCCAAGCATGGTGGTGCATGCCTGTAATCCCTGCACTGGGGAGGCTGAACACAGGCGGATCACTATGAGTCCAAGCTGTACAGTGAGACCGTGTACCAAACACATTTTAAAAAATGGTGTGGTATTTGCAGATAAGCTATTAATGGTCTTTCATATATATATTGAATCACCCTCAGATTACTGCATATCTATCTATATAGCACCTGCCTAGCAAGTGTGTTTTAATTGCCAAAGCATTATAAGAGCAGTCTTTAAACAAATCTGTTTCTATTGTGGTCTTTCTTGTATTATTGTGATAACTAGAAAGTCTGTGTTTGCTCACATTCATATTCTCTTGCATCATCTAACAGTTTTTTGTGGGGGAGATTAAGAAAGGCCTGAGGTATAGGGGATCAAACCATTGTCCTTGTGCTTGCCAAGCAGGTGCTCAGACCACTCAGCTATCTTCCCAGCCCATATAAAGGTTTTCGTAAAGATTGTGGCACACCCTTTGAAGGTTTTTTGAAAAAATTCCTGTCTTAGTCTCACTGATCAATGGTCTAAGAGGTGTTCCCTTTTAGAATTGCTCTTCTATCTGTGCGGCAAAACCATCAGTTGGGCTAGTCCTTTATTTTCATGATGGCAGTGGATTTAGCTGAAGCTGATGATTTCACAGAGTCGCTAATTTGCTTCTTATCCTTTAAGGTTGTCAAGATCAACAATTCCAAATGTCTTAACTTGTTCAGTGGTCATTATCAGCTTGCTGTTTTCATGCTGGGTAATTACCTTGGATTTCATTTCCAGAGTCATTGTCTTCCTACTTTTCTTTTTCGCCAGAAGTTGCAGATATAGGAACAGTATGTGTTTTATAGACTCCATGGGATGTCAAGATTCAAAGTGCCACGTCCCTGTTCATTGTGGATTGTCTGTGATCCAACCTGTGATTGTGAAGCTGACTGGGACTTGTGTGATTGCCCCTGCGTAGCATCATCCAGGGGGACTGTGTTGCATACTGCTGACTCAGGAAAATGTCAAAATTCAAACTTATGGCTTCTTTTCAGTGCACATTGCTTTAATTAGGCCAGAAAATTGAAAAGTGTAAGTCAAACCATCGTAAGTTGAGGAATCTGCACTCAATGAGCTTAACCCAATTGCCTTATTTTGTGTCTTTGTACCTTTAGTTTTGAAATAATGTGATTGGAATCAATAATCTTATGTTTCCTGTATTAGTACTAAGGAAGTAGACCAAGTAGAACAGTCAGAAGAATGTACAGTGTTTTAAAAACCATCCTGTCAAAAATGGCACCTATGTTTGTTTGGCTATCTGATCCTCAGATGGAGCTAAATGGATTTATTAACTTTCCAAAATAAGCACAAAATGAAAAACAAAATCAGCCCGAGGCTTAGTAAAAGCATGAAACTTCCAGCCTAATAGGTAATTGTTTTGGAAATTTATGATTCTAAAATGGTGTCTGTGTGGGGTAGTACAACATGCAAAGCCATCTCAACCATACCTAATTAAAGACAGTTGGTGAATGAGCTGATTTTGGCAAGACAAGATGAATTGCAACACTCGAGATGGCTAGCGTAGCTCTCAGACATCCAAAGACGTGTACACTTCTTCATTTTGTAGGCATTTTGCTTTTGCCAGACAACTGTTTGCCAGATAGTAGTATCCAGAAGGCTATTGTCTGAGGCAAGCAGACAATTGGCCTTTTAAGGTAACTGTTCTCAGGAAACCAAATAAAAGTCAACCAAGCAACAAACACAAAACTACTTTTGTTCAAAACATGTCTACTAAGCACTATTTCTTTTTTCTTCGAGGATTGGGTTATTTAATTAAGTTAAATCACGTTTTTAAAGAAAAACAATTGAACTAATTTTGCTAAAGTAGGAAAATAGTGCTGGTAGGAGGGAGCAGAAGCAACAGGATGAGGGAGAAGAGGTAGCTATATTTCTGGAGGGCAATTTGTTAATACTATCACAGTTGTTTATGCATGTACATGTTCTGTTCCTGTCATTTGTTTTAGAGAATTATTTAACTCTTTTATTTGTTGATTTTTATTTGGCACAGTGTCTCACTATGTAGCTCAGACTTGTAGTGATCCTCCTATCTCAGCCTCCCCAGCACTGAGACTACAGGTGTGTGTCACCATTCCCAGTTTTGGGTGGCATGGAGCTCCGAGGCCAGCCCAACATGTGGTATAGAGGAGTGAACTCGGCTCCTTATGCTTACCAGGCAGACTTTTAGACTGCCAAGTTATCTTTCTAATCCAGTTTTTGTATTTTTAAATAAAATAATTTTATTAAAAAGATACATTTATACAGAAAAATAAGTTGTAGTGTGATACTGAAAAATGTATCTACACGTGAAAATACTGTAAAATAAGGTTCTGGAAGTTCTTTTCTTGACAAAGGAAATATTTTAATTTGTTGCTAAAGTGGAAAGAATCAGACCAAAGAAAGTGCACATAGTACATATTTTAAATTAAAATCAAAGGTGAAGGTGTCGGTCATTGGCAGAATGCATGCTTGGTATGTACAAGGACTTAGCATTGCAAATGAAATAAATTGAAAACAAACTGAATATATGCTCCACAGAGGCACTGAATAGGTTTGAACTACAGCAGGAAAAATTAATTAACGTTGCAAATAACTGAAATTGCCCTTCTTTGCAATGTGTAGTAAACTCCATGATGAAATTTGAAATACGAGTTAGGACAACGGAACTTTCTGAGTTGACTTAAAGGAGGAATATATCTGTGTGGCTATTGGACACAGAGTCAGATTTGGAGTGCCCCAAATTTACATAATGCTTAAGTATTTTATTTTATATCAGATCATGGATTAAATTGAGAAAACTTTTATAGACAAAACATTAAACCAGTATGTAACTTCCTTACAGTGTAGGATTTTGTACTCTGAGAATAATGTCATCAATACTGTTCATTCTATACTACTTTAGGTTGTGTATTTGGTGCTGCTGCCAGTCAATGTGCCAGTCACTTTTGTCTGGGTATCTTTTCCCTCTTTAATGACACGTCCTTAGAGCCACACAAGTCACAAACTGTAGATCTGGTACTGAGTAGGCCTATGTGATGCTGGTTTGTGCTTGCAAACTAACTTGAGTAGAAAGATCTGTTCTCCTTGTAGAGTCTGACATTCAAAACTATCATGGGAATTTGCCATGCTCTTACTTTTCTGTTGCTGCTCTCTGTGCAACTTCTGAAAAGGTATGACAAAATCAGTCACGATGAAGGTAGCCAGATATCCTAATAAGAAATGGCCAGCCAGGGAAAAATAAAGTGAGTTTTGCTTTACAAGTATTGTTAGGTAAGTTTGGCTTATTTTGAGACAACCACTTTTATCTTTTCATATTATATTGAAAGTGCTGCTAATGTAAGGCATTTATATTGTTGATGTTAAAGAACAACTGTGACTGAAAGGAAATAGATTTTTCTAAACTAAATATGAGTGGCCAAGGCCTGGAAACACAGACACAAGTTACCTGTAGGGCATACATAGCTGAAGTAAAAGAGGATCCATAACTTTTTTAGTCAAAGACAAAATAAGTCATAAATCGATACATTCAACAAATATTTTTGTGGGGGTGTTAGGTTAGTGGGCTGCAGGAAAGTGCAAATAATAGAATAAATAGAATAGACAGAAATACCTTCCATTAGGTTTCAGATGTTATCTTCTAGAATTTAGGGCTGGTTGAGGCTAGTGGTTTGCTAGACTTAGTAAATTCTGGGAGATTTATCTAATTGTCATGGAGTGGTAGGTGGATGCAAAAGTTAAAAAAAAGTAAATTATTAGTATTTTTGTAATGGGCCTAATGTGGCCTAAGATAATTTGGCTCCAACCTGCAATATTCCATGGCTCCACAACATGATGTCCTACTCAGCCAAGGTCAAATAATCTGCAGAATCCTTAATAGAGATGTGGTTTCTTCAGTGAACTTCACTCGTCCTGTTGGCCAAGTTCCACACTGCTTGCAGACGTCAGACGTTTCATAATGTACTAGAGATCTAGCAAAGCCTATTCCCGAGAGCTGACAAAGATGAGGTTGCGTAGGAAGAAAAATAGTCTGATGGAAAAAAGAGTTGTTTTAACCAATTAAGAAATTCCCAAATCATGTACATGTTATTAGCTATTGTTATGGTGTAGCTTTAAAATGCCCTTGCCTGAAAGCCATCAGACCACTGAACCATCTCGCTGGCCCCCCTGTGACTCTTAAGTCATTCAGAAATCTGTGTTTTTGTGCTCCCTGAAGTCTTTTGGACCCAGAAGTAGTATTTACATTATGTATCATTTTGAGTTTACCAAGGTATCCTTACAAAGTGGAGTACATGTGGATGAAAGGTATGGTTTGGTTTCAAATTATGGTAGAGCCAACCAGACTTACAAGGCACATAGATGTCAGGAGAGGTTATAATGTAGTAAGAAACTTAGATAGCTGAAATACATTCAGAGTTACAGCTAGGAATTTTTCATAAAATATTTAATATCAATAGCTTTACTGTTATTCAAAGCATTGTGGTAACGCTGTTAAGAGTTGTACTTATGCAGAAGTTCAATAGGCAACCAAAGTCTGGGGAGATAGCTCCATGGCACAAGTGCCTGCCTGGCAAGTGCAAGGTCATGAGTTTAAACCCCTGCCCCGCAAAAAAAATAAAAAAATAAAAAAAATAAAAATAATAAAATAAAAAAAGATTGACAAAATGATTAAAAAATAGGCAACTGGTACAAATATTTAAAAAGGAAAATACAAACAGAACCAAGAAGAGCAAAAGAAGTCTACCTTTGTATAAAGGTTTAAGATCAAGAAATACAAATTTTGATAGTAATATAAAAGAGGTCAGTAGAATAAATAGAATAAGCACAGTAGAATAAGCACCTACTTGGCCAGTGCAAGGTCCTGAGTTCAATTCCAGGTACCACCAAAAAACAAAAAGCAAAAAACCCAATAGTATAAAATTTTGCCAGAATTTAGGAAAAATCAATTTGTAAAATGATTTTAGAGTTCTTAAAGGATGAGATATCACTCTAGTCTTTGCTGTCCTTGGGCTAGCAATGTACCTAAGCTGGCCTTGAACTTAACAATTCTCCTGATACAGTGTTCTTTATTGCCCCAACTCCTTTTATTTGTTGAGTTATTCAAAAGCTACTTCCATTCCACCGTCTTTCTTGGAACTTTACTTACAATCTTAGTTTTATCATAAAAATGCATGTGGAAGAAAAACAAAAACTTGGGTGGCAGAATGCTTAGAATAGCCATGGTTAACGATCTCATAACAATTTGCAATTTTAAGGGCAATTTAATTATGTCTGTTGCACACAATAAATTAACTGTGGAATTGACTCATAGTATATACCAAGATGTGTCAGATTTCCATGATTTTGAAACATATATCAGTAATACGATTTTAGTAAAATAAATCTGTTATGTGTTTTTCATCTTGAGGGACACTTTGGAAATCCCAAAGTTAGTTGTGGACCAAAATATTTAATTTAATTTTTTATTTTTTAATATATCAATATTGTTTCATTAATTTTAATAAATGTACAATAACAGTGTAGAGTGTTAATAGCATAGGAAACAATATGGAGCATAGGGAAATTTTCTGTACCAAAATACTTAATTTTAGAATTTTAAAAACACGCCAAAAATTAAAAGTGATTAAATAAGAACATTATGAGATAAAACAAAGATGATAAAAATGTTTTAAGATGAAAACACAAGACATGATCTTTTTTATTTTTTAGCAAAGTTACCTAAAATGGGAAGAAAAAACCTCATACAATTTCTTATAAAGAGTGGTTCAATGTCCCAAACATTGGCTTTTGAGTGGTGACCAGACGGACTTGAATTTATTAAGAGGATTTGAGTCACAAGTTTATATGGTCAAACTAAAGATTTTCACTTACAAAACTAATGTAGGCTGAGTTCCAAAATTTTCAGGTGAAGTAGGCTCCATGTAGCTTAGTTTTTAAAAGCCTCTTTTGACTTTTTTTTTCCCCATATCTAAGTCTCAAATCTAGCAGTTAATTTAGATATTTACATATTAACTAGGATAGGCTTAAATAATAAATCTCCAGGAAATTTTAATAACAAAATCATCTTAATGTAAAAAAAAGTTTGGCAGAAGAAAAAAATTGGAAGAAACTGATAAGTCTTTCAATAGTCACCACATAATTGCAT
Organism: Capromys pilorides; assembly: GCA_004027915.1. Taxonomy (NCBI): domain Eukaryota; kingdom Metazoa; phylum Chordata; class Mammalia; order Rodentia; family Capromyidae; genus Capromys; species Capromys pilorides. The sequence continues at coordinate 4,810 of PVKN010023195.1, read as the reverse complement.
TTTAAGGTTTATCTTCAAAGTGTTTATAAGAAAGTTTTAAATTGGGCCTGCCAATCATATAAATCATTAAACCAGGTTTGCAGAACCAAAAGTGAGTTCACCAGAGGAATCTGTAAATGTTGCCCTGAACTTAATTATTGAATAGCACAGAATAATTCCCAAACAAGGGTGAAACAATTCTGGGATTCACCATTGAAGCTCTAGCTAGGAATTCTAGGGGCAGCTTATACTGAAGGGTTTGAACTAAATTCTTCCCATGCAATGATGTTTCCAGGATCCCTTTTCAAAACTTTTCTCTCTTGGTTCTAAAAAATACTAGGGCCAAAATGTATTAGCAAACAAATCATCTTTTATGCATGAATTCAAAGTTGAAAGTTACCCAACTTTAGAGAATGAAATATAGTAGGCAGTGTAGAAGGATTTACTTAACATTTTCCATTGCTTCAAAATTTAGAGATTGCCGGTCAGGACCATATACTAGTATTACTGAACTTCTGTGTGGTTGACAAAGGATTCATGACACCTAAAACTGAAAAAAAGGGAGGTTTAATGTGGTACATGCTTTCAGGCAATTCAGGTCAGCATCATCTGACTCCAGTGAAAAAATATGGCTGAAGAGGATGGTGGAGCAAAGACTCTTGGCCTCTTTAACATTGGGAAGCAGAGAGGAATGGTCAAAAGACCAAAAATTGATGACCTAAATTCATGCTTCTATAAGCTCTCAGGCACACCCAGAAGTGTGCTTCACTAATCTGCTAGGCAATTCTCAACCCGCTGCAGTCGACACATGAGGATAAATGGTCACTATCTTTGTTAAGTTTACTTCTGTGCTGCATCTATAATCAGATCGCAGAATCCTGGCAATGAAGATGAAACCAAGGTTTTCTTTTGATTATACTTTTCTTATTGCCCGAGATATCTACTTTAGTACACAACAAAACCCAGTTAAGAATATAAAATATTTGGGTTGGGAAGGTAGCTTGGCGGTATAAGCACCTGCCTGGCAAGTGCAAGGACCCAAGTTCAATTCTTAGTACTGCATGCCCTGCCAGCCCCAACACGAAGGGTGTAGCATGCAGGCCTGGTGGTGGCACAACATTAATTTCAGTGCTGCAGAAGCTGAGACAGCATCTTTCCCCCTTGAAGTTTGCAGCCTTTTAGGTGAACTGATGGGATTTGTGTTTTGCATTGATTTATATGTTACTTTTGGGACTGGAGTCTTCAGTTTCACCCAGAAGTTGGTTTCTCCCACTGTATCTGGTTTATTCTACACTGTTTGTGGAATATGATAGGCTCAAGACACTTTTTTTGTGAGGGAGGAAGGGTCTACAGGGTATTCGGGATCTCACTACTAGATGGGACGATCAGACTCAGTGATCCACCTGTTTACAGCTCCCAAGAGCTGGGATTACAAGCGCATGCCACCATGCCCAGTTTTAATTGCTGTCTCAGTGTGCCCCAGGGGTGAGGCCGGCACTGTAGGCCTGGGTATTGAACGCCTGGCACTTGTGCCTACTTGTAGGTGCTTTAATTGCTTTAATCCACTGAGCTATTTAAGACACTTGTTATGTGTGCTTTTCAAGATGAGCCATAAAAGTTTCTTCTGACCCATGAATGAGCCAAGAGATTATTTTAGGATTTTCCTTATGAGGCCACTGTCTATCTTGGGAAATTAATACTCACACCTCCACAAGAGAATGAATTGTTCCCTTTCAGTGCTAGAGGGAAAAATGTTTCTGATATTTAGAGATTTATGATAAAAACTAATAGAGTTTCAAAAACGGGAAAGGTTGTAATAAGTGAGAGGGAAGAAGTGGAATAAACAAAGGAACATATTATTTTATTTCTTTAACTTTAAATTTAGATAATGGAGAAGTAGTGAGGGAAAAAGGACAAGCTAGCAAACATGCAGACGAACATTCTGGAAGAACAGTATATCCAAATGCCACCAAGCATCTCAGAATAAAGCAAAGGACTATCATCCAAAACAGAAGGACATCTGAGTTGCTGTACAGACCTGCCAATATCTCCTCAAGAGACATGTCCCATTAGAAAGGAACCAAAGTGACATCAGACAATGATGTAGGGAACTCTTGTAGTGAAAGTAGATGATCTCCGGAGCCCCATGTTGGGTGCCAAAACTGTCCATGTAAAATTAGCAACTGTTTTAAAGGAAAGAAAGAAGCAGTTTATTCTGATGTAATAGTAGCTAAAGCCCAAGAACATTGATTCAGGTTACATTGAATTATTTGCTTTCAATTGTAAGTGGTCACATGACCTTTTATTGCCAAAGGATAAGGTAAGTCATAAATCAACACATTCAACAAATGCATTGCTCGAGGCGCTTGGTAGGTAGGCTGTAGCAAAGTGCAGAAATGCTTCTTATAGTGCGTCCTTGGCTTCAGGCTTTGTGCAGGCTAGTGGTCTGCTTCTCATCAGGCTCTATAGCAGACAGTGAGCTTAACAATAGATTCTGAAGGGCTTACCTCATAGTCATCAGACCACAAGGCCAGACACAAAGGTGAAAATCTAGTGGCTATTTTTCTGATAGCCCAAGACAGTTTTGGCTTTCAATCTGCAACATTCCATCTTTCCTCAATCATGGTGTTTTACTCAGCCAAGGTCAATCATTCTTCATGATCTTTAATATAGTTACTGCTTCTTTGGAGAATGTTAGCTTTACAATTTCAGTGTGTTCATTTTTAAAAAAATGTTTTTGCTTTGAAGCAATCTTTCAAATTTATAGGAAAAATTGCAAGAAGAGTACAAAGAGCCTTTTCTCAGTTCTCAATGCCCTGTCACCCTGGGTACTTCAGTGTCTTATTTCCTGCTAGTGAGGTCACTATAAATGAGCCACAATAAAACAATCAAAATTGGGAAATTCACGTTCATACATTACCACCATCTAATTCTCAATTTCATGAGTTACCTGGAAAAATGTGCTTTAGAGCAAAAGGACTATGTCAAAGCTATGTATTACACTCATTGGTTTCATGGGCCATTTCATTCTTCAACATTTCCTCTTCTCTTGACTTTTGTGACCATGAGAAATATAGGGCAGTGGATTTGTAGAACATATTTCATATGAACTTATCTTTTGTTTTCTATTGTCTAGGATCAGTTTCTATATCTTTAGCAGGAGTGTTACTGTAGCTGAACAGAGGTCTCAGTGTATATCATCATGATTTGTATTTTTCTCACTTTTTTAACTGATGACTGGTGTGACTTTTTGATAAGAGAAGTATCTGCAAGCTTCTTTGTAATTAATAAATATTTTATGAAGAGGGACATTGAAATTAGATAGACATTGCTTGCCTCATCATCTAATTTATTTCAGTATAAATTCATATATTTCGACTTTATAAGAATGATAACCTATTTCTGTAATCATTTATTATGAAGCTCTAATTACTCTCCCACTTCCAGGAACTTCTAAGTCCTTTTTCATACCTTTTGGTTCTTTGGTCACTTCCTTTCCATCTGGCACAGTAAGTCCATTTTGTCCTTTCTCTCTACTTGTCTTGGAATTGTCAATTTCTACAAGTATGTTTTGTTAGAAAATAATGTTCAAAAATTCAAGTCTTGGCTTTATGTGAGTGTTATGGTTTATGTTTAGTTGTTCTCCCAAAGCTTCGTACAGTCATGGGGCAGGGACTTCTAGAGTTTGAGATTAATTCATGATCAAGGCTTGGATTGTGGGTCTTAGTACTGCTGGGTTATTGGTGTGAGTGCTACGCCCAGCCTGGGGCAGATAGCCTGAATGCAGCTTGAAGGAGATAGACTTCCTCTCTACTGACATTGTGGCTGCTACTCCTCCCTTTTGCTCTTGCTGTTTCACTGTCTTCTGCTGCCACAAACTGCTGCTCTCTGCCATGTGCCAGTTTTGGATCCAGCCGAGTATGGACAGAAACTTCCAGTAACTGTGAGCTAAATAAACCTTTTCTTCCTTCATTTTGGGTGTTTGGTATTTGTCCCAGCAATGAGAGAAGAATAACTGAGACAGTGAGCTTATTGTTATTGTAGTATTACTGACTCTGAGGCCCTTGGAGCATTCGGCTGTCTGTCTGTCTGTCTGTCTGTCTGTCTGTCTGTCTGTCTATCTATCTATCTATCTATCTATCTATCTATCTATCTATCTATCTATCATGCATCTGTCTGTCTATCATCCACCTATCTGTCTGAATTTGAACACATCTATATTTTTGCATTTATATTGAAACTTTGAGTTCAGATCAGTATTTCCAGTTCCAGTTCAGATGAGATTGGGTGCATTCTGGCTGGTATGGTCTTAGACTCCAATTTTAGTTCAATACCAGAGGGATCTTTCTAGCTTTTACCTTTCCGTATTTGTAACTTATTGTTTCAGTGTTGATATGAGTGTTTCTCAAAATATCCACATATTATCAATACTTTGACCTATGCTCTCAACTTCTTTTCTTTCAAAAAGTCTGCTTTCACTGAGGATGCTCTGCTTATATCATTTAGGGATGGATATGCAGGTGCCGTCTTCCTGCTGCTCATGAGTGATGCTCCTTGGTAGGCTATACCATGTGCATAAAGATCCTCCTCACTCTGTGTGCCTCTGACACCCTGCACTGGGCATGAAATGAGATAGATAATCAAGCAATTAATTGATTGTACCAGATTATAATGTTAAAATAATAATCTAGCAAGACAGGCTAAATGCATTTATTTGAAAAACCATTTTAAGCTTTCAGTAAGTTATATAGTTCTAATGTGATTATGTTTTGCCAGAGAGGTGGACTGTGCTCTGAAAACAATTTAGGGTTTATTGAGATTCATATTAGTA
>PVKN010023194.1:0-14872 GCA_004027915.1 Capromys pilorides | reverse complement strand
GCTTCCAGAGTGCTGGGATTATAGGTGTACACCACTAGATCTGATCATATCCAGTTTTCAAGATGAACACTCCAAATGCAGAAGAAAGGCTTGCAGTTGAGCACTCAAGGCCTCCCTGAGGTCCCTGGCAGCCCCAAATCCATAGGGAAAATTGCTGGAAGGTAGCATCTGAGGAGTAAACCATGGGCTCCATAGGCACCACAGTGCAAGAATCCTGTGAGAATTGGACGCCCTGGTTTCCCTTCCTTTTAGCCCCAGAATGTGCCACACTCTACCACATTCACAGCTTCTGTGTATTTCATCTCACGGAATCTTGACTGTCCTCCTGTGAGGAAAATAGCCCAATTCCTATTTGGGAGATAAAGAAAAGGAGGCTCAGAGAAGTAAAGTGAGCTACCCAAGCCCACACTGCTGGGAATGGCAGGGCCCATATCAGCCCTGAGCGTTCCCTCAGAAGGTCCCAATAATGTCCTCAATCACAAACGTAGAGCAGAAATAGAGCCAGGGGACCCATGGCAGCACTTACCACTCCATTATGCAGCCTTCTAGCTTCCTTCCATCTACTATGTTCACTAAACATCTACTATGTGCTTACAAGTGCCAGGAGCTTTGGGAGGTCCTGAGGATGTGGCTGTGAGGCAGACAGAAGCAAGAATCTGCACCCCCAAATGCTCACCTTCAAGCAGGGGAACAGATGACAAATAAGAAAACTGGTAGTTGACGAAATCATTCTGTGTGGGATGAGATTCCTAGTAGAAATATTCGAGGGCCGAGTCAAGGAGGAAAAGCTGAGGGTATGAAGTCACTTGAAGTCATTGCCTAAAATAAGAGAGTCAGGAAAGGCTTCTTGGAGGCAGTGACATTATCTGAGAACTATGTGCTGTATAGAAGGCAGCCACAACAGCAAAAACAAGGAAGGCCAAGGGCCCAGATGTTAGAAGTAGCTTACCCTGGAATAAGGGTGGAGATAAGGGCAGTAGGCCAGAAGGCCATGTACAAAGATAAGAGAGCTGGATAAACTTGAACAGAGGTGGGCCACAGGCCTTAAAGATGGCATGCAAGTGAACAACTTCCTAAACAGAGGCACTGAACAGTTTAGTCTTAGAGGTGACACAACTAAATTTGCATTTTGAAAGACTTGTCTTCCCTCTTCCCTCTTCTCCTCTTGTCTCTTCTCCCCTTCCTCCTTCCCTCTTCTCTCCTTATTCATCCCTGTCTCTGTATCTCTCCTTTGTGTTAGAAATGGATGGTTAGGCAGGATTGAGGTGGGGCGGGGACTAAAGGAAGCTAGGCAGATGCTATCTGCTATGGTAGATGCCTAGGCACATTTGGACAAAGCTGGTGGCGATAAGGATGGGATAGACTTGGAACAAGTTTAATGACAAAATTGCTGGTACTTGTTGATGGGTTGGAAGTGTGCAGTGGAGGTAGAAGAGGGTTCAGAAGGATTCGTAGGCTCCTGGCTGAAGCCAAGCAGATGAGGAAGGTGAGAAATAGGGCTGTGGCAGCAGGGCCTGGGGGTAGAGATAGACAGCCCTACTGTTGAACAGCCAGACCCCTGCACTCACAGAGCATACAGGACAGGCACCCCAGATAAGGATCCCCCTCAGCCCAGAGCCTTCCGGGAACGCCAGCCAGCCCAGCCCAGCTGCAGCCAGGGCACTGTGCTTGCTAGATTGGGTTCCTGGAAAAGCTGTTCCATTATTGATAAGGAGTCCTCCTGACATCATTACAAGATGATGAGGCACTCCCCTCACCACCCTCCAGTTCAGTAGCAGAAGTACAGGGAAGAAGTGAGAGAACAATGCAAAAGTTGAAATGTAGTCATAAAAAAGCACAAAAACAGCAAGACTATAGTAACTGCCATTTTCTGAACATTTGCTGTGTCAGACACATTTTTCCAAGGCATCATAGTCTTCTTAAAAGCTCTAAGGCAGAGATCCTATAATTACTTCCATTTTATAAGGAGAGAAAAAAAAAAAAAAAAAAAACCTGAGGCTCAGGGAGGCCAGGCCAGCTGCACCAGGGCTTCACCGCCCACAGTCTGGCTGCAGTCAGTGATATCTGTGCTCCTTTGGACATTCCCAGGTGCTAACCCAAGCGGGGAGCTGGAGCTAGTAGCAGAGGGAGATACTTCACCTTTCCTTACTTAGATAAGTTAGGCTAGGGATATAATTCACTGGTAAAGCGCCTGCCAACATGCATGAGGTTCTGCATTCAATCCCTGGTGCTTCAAGAAACAAACAAAAAAATGAATTAATCATATAGGTTGGCATGGAGAACACTGAACTAAACAATGCCCATTTAGGTGGTGATATTCACCACTGAACTTAAATATACAGCCCCCTACTATCTCCAAAATTTTTTCTATATTCCTTTCTTCTCCTTACTCCCTTCTTTGTTGTTATTCAGCTGGCTTTTGTTGAGCACCTGCTCAGCAATGTGATGTTGCACAAAGATCACCAAAGAGGGGCCGAAGAGGCCCCATGGTCAAGTCCCAGCTCGGCCCTTCACTAGACTAGTTCTGCAGCGTCAGCCAAGTTCATTTGCCCCGCCCACCCTCAGTATCCTCATCTATTAAATGGGTTACTCCTGCACTTTTATTTTACGTGGATCACCCCAAAGAGATGGTCACACTGTGAGCATATCTTATATAGTGCTTTAAGCTCAATTGGTGCTCAGTAAGTGTTTTGGCCACGGAGACTTTGGGAGTGAAATGAGGTAAAATGGATCAGAGGCAGACCTGCCCTTCAGTAGCTCCCTGCCTAGAAGGAGATGGGGCAAATTAAGGCAACCTGTGACAAGGGTTATATAAAGGAGCAGGCAAAGTGTCCTGAGGACTAATAGGAAGAAAAACCCTGGTCATGGACATACCCGAGGCTTTACAGAACAATCTAGAAGCCCCTTTGATTTTCTCTTTCTCTTTCTCCCCTCCTCCTGTCATCAGAAAGATGTTTGTTTTTCTGTGTGTGGTCTGAGTCAGTGGGAGCAAGGGAAATGGAAAAGCCCAGCTCCTGCATCCAGTTCAGAGCCAAATTCAAGGTTGCATGTGACCTGACCTCATGCTTGCAGCGATGGTGGGTTTGAGGTAGGCTTTCAGGAGAAACTAAAAACGCTGTCATTGGTGGCAACCTGCGAAGTTGTACAAGTGGTTTGGGTACCAAAATATAGTCGGATAAAGTAAGTAGATAGATTCTAGCGTTCTACAGCACAGTTGGGTGGCTATATTTCACAACAATCCTATCACATATTTTGTAAATAGCTACCGGAGCAGAAATCAAAGGTTCTAAACACAAAGAAATGATAAAAAGGTACAAACATGAATTCCCTGATTTGATCAGTATGCATTGTATACAAGTTTTGAAACATTGCACTGTATTCCATAAATATATACATTTATTCCATGTTAACCAAAATGTGTTAAACATTTAAAAAAGTGAGACAAACACTCTGAGCAGGCCAGGACTATCAGTAAAAGGCCCAGAGCACCACAAAGCACACAGAGACACAGAGGCTCTGCTGGGCTCATTCATGCAGTTAGCTCATACATATGCATGAAGTAATTGTTCAGTGACCAATCAAAGTACAGCTCTGAGCAGGAAGGAAAAGAGCATGAGACCAGAGCAGAATTCTACTCAAATCCATGTTCTGCATCTTCCCTTTTTCTAAGCCTCAGTTTCCTTATTTGTAAAAATAGAGGTAATATAACCAAAGTTGTTGAGAATATTAAATTAGAAAATTGGTATGAAAATGGCCTGACATAGTGCTTAGAAAATAAATGCCAGCTAAATTGGAATCTGCTGAGGACTACAGAGACATAAACACTTAACAAATTTTTATTGGTATTCCACAATATGTCAGCTTCATGTCAGGTTCTGGGCATACGGAGATGAATAAAACATACCATTATGAGTCTATAGTTTACATCTATATGCTCAGCCTCTGTATTCTGGGTCCTGCATCTATGGCATCAATCCAATATTGAAAACATTTGAAAAAATTCTTTTCTATATGAAACATATATAGATGATTTTTTTTCCTGTCACTATTCTCTAAACAACACAGTGCTACAAGGATTTGCATAGTGCTTACATTATATTAGGTATTGTAAGTGATCTAGAGATGATTTAAAGTGTACAAAATGTGCATTGGTTATAGGCAGGGTATTTCACTGTATATAAGGGATTTGAACATATATGGATGGGGTACAGAGAAGCCTTTGGAGCCAATCCTCAGCATACAACAAGAGACAATTGTATTTTCTTTTGTGTATGTGAAACATGCATACACAAAATCAAAGAAGACACCATATAAGTAATATATAAGTTGGTAGTATTTAAGGCAAGACAGTATGAAGGGCCTGAAGTTTATAATCACCTCTGAATTTGCTGAAGTCCTAACTAGGCTATTTTCCTACATTTAAGAGGATGGCCATAGAGGAAACTTAGACTTCATCTCTGATTCAATTTGAGTGGGATAAGAAACCCCACTCCAAGTGCAGAAGGACAGAAAGTGAGGCAATGTCAGGTTTCCACAGTGGCTAGCACAAGTGCAGTCATGCCACAGCCACACCTCTTCACAACCTCAGAAGCAGGCCACTAGCTTCAGGGTCTCAAACTTGCCTTTTGGCCTGCAAGTTTTCAACTTCAGGGAAACAAGAACCAGTGTTTCCAGTGTTCCTACAGTCTTCTCCTGGCCTGTCCAGACCCACATTCCACCCTCTGCCACTCTGCTCTGTGCTCCTCGAAGGCTGATCTCCATACACTTAATCCATGTTGTCCCCCTGCCCAGTGGCTTCTCACTGGGTTGTCACAGTAGGGAGCCCAGGCCGGAGATGGAGAAGAGAGGAGAGTAAAGTTTGGGTATTTATTTCCCTCCCTCTGTCTTGCCAGACCACTATGAGTTGGCCAAATCCCTCTATCAAAGGCATTGCTCCTGCTAAATGGTCCCCTCTACACAATGCTCTCTGTCCCCTGTCCCCTCAGGCCTAGAGGAGGTGACAGCACTGGGCTATTATTAGCCTCAGGGAACTGCACATATCTCATGGGTCCCCCTCACCTTCATAAATAGCTCCTTTATTACACTCTCCTTGAATTGCCTAATTTGAGCAGGCCATCTGTTCCCTCCCAGCCCCGACTGACACCTCCAGGTTCCCAGCCTAGAGACTGCTGCACTGTGCATATATTTTTTTCTGGACTAGTGGAAAATGAGGCTGGAAATTTGGCTGTGACAAGGTTGTCCTTTCTAATCTTCACACATCCTGTTTGCTATTCAGTCAAGCTGGCCATCAGAGTCACTTTTCCTCTAAGCCTTTAGGAAAAAGTGATGCTCAGGTCTGATTTGAGATCAGTAACCTCTCAGATGTGTGCACACAGCATTCACACAAACCACCTGGGCCTATTCTTTACCATACATCATGATTCTCATGACTGAATTATACTTGCCAATCCCCCAGGAAAACATTTGGTACACAGTTAATACTCTTAACGTTATTTGATCATAGCATTGGCTTTAATATTGTCCCCAAGCATTCACTTGGCTCCTTGTCATTTTTCCATCTATAATGTATAGAAATAAAATTCATGTTTTTAAATGTCTGCTAGTGCCGGGCCTTTCAGATCAGAGTCACAGTTAGCACAGTAAATAGGTATTTTTCCTCTACCTACTTCCTGCTTTATCTACTTAATAGCATATAGCACCAGCCAGTTACTTAGCAGCACTGTTAATTCCTAAGTCTCCCCATGTGTAAGTATATATAATACTTCAACATATCTCCTAGAGTTTTGGAGAGAATTAAATGAGAAAACTGTATAAAGCATTTATTATGTGTCATGATTATGCCATTATCCCATTTGATCTGCATAATAGCCCAAGAAGGATATGATTGTCACAACTTTGCAGGTCTGTCTGGCTTTAAAGTCTGATTTCTGTGTGCTATCACTGTGACCATGGAGAGGAGTTGAGCAACAGAATTTAAGAAATGTTATAACAAATGTATTAACAATGGACAGTTGTCTATTTGATCATTATCCACCAGGGAGCTTGATAACCATTTTACATATATTACCCTGATTTCAACTCACAGTGATGCAGTGAAGAAATCATGATTGATCTCCTTATCCCTGAGAAACTGGGGCACCAAGTGTTAAATTACATGAAGAGGGGTTGGCGTAGAAAGTGTCCTCAGCAGGGTTGAATCCCTGCCTCTTCTTCTCAGGCTTTTATACTCTTAACCACCAGGAAAAAAAAACTGTGTCACACTTTCTAACTGACAAAACTCAGGGATCCCCAAGAAATCTATCTGCAGTGTGAACTTTATCCTAATGTAAACTAGGCTGGCATTCTCTGCTGCAGCAGTGAGGAACTCAGCACTGAGGCTGGCAAACACTCCATCTGATGTAATCTATTCCATTACTGAATGCGCAGAAGCTCATGAAAGAAAAAAAAAAAGGTGTAGAAATAGAAGGAAGGCAGAGAGGCCCAGAAGTCAGCCAACTGAAAAGTGACAGTTGTTATTACCATTGTAGATCATGTTGCCATCAAAGAGAAAGCAGAAGAGGACCCTAACTGTCTAGGTCATCGCTGAGCCTGAAGAGGGAGAAGGAATGAGGACACTTGGATGAGGCTTGCTCAGCCAGGCTTCCACTGCTGTACAAAGCAGTGTCACTGCCTCCCAGGAACCCATCTGGGGACAACAGCTCTAATATAATCATTTCTCTTTCTGCATACTCTGTCATTCCCTAACTTTGCTTTTGTTTGTTGTCCACATCAGGGTAAAGGGAGACGTCCCTTTAAAAATAGCTCACTCGTGAGAGTGAGAAACACCACAAAGCAAAGGGGAAAGTATATTTTGACTTTATCTAATACAATGAAGGGGTACGACAAAGAACAATTGTGTGTCAAACCCAGTATGAGAGATTAGCCCCATCAGAGTAATGAGGTAAGGACTGTCCTAAGACAGAAACAGCACAATCCTGTAGCAAGCTGTGACCATGCATTGAGCAGCTGCAGATTTGCTAGGACCAGCTCAGCTGTACATTGAAATCCTCTGGTCCACAGGGCTTCTGGGACAAGCATCCCTGAACTGAATACCTGGCTCAGTCCCAGGGCCTCCAGCCACCATGGAGTCCAGCCCTAGGCAACAGTGTCTAGACTAGAGGTCAGCTGACCTAACTAGAAGTGATGCCCATAGAGTAGGATTGTTTAGTTTTATTTTGTTTGTTTTCCTATTTATTCAACCTCTTCATCTATACTTGAAGTCCGGATTCAGCCAATAAGCTTCTCTAGAGCAGTAATGAAGTTTTCTCTACCCTTGGGAGCTGAACCAGTCATGTTCTACAAATGTGCAGACAGAAGAGAAGGTGGATAACTAATGAAAGGGATGAAGGAAGAAAAAATTGGGGCAGCCTTCCAGAATACATCTCTGTGTCCTTATGATAATGCTCTTCTTTAAGATATCTTGAGTCTCAATATTTACAACCAAGTCATTCTAATCAAGTACTGTGTCTCTCTGAATTCGTTTTCCAAAAGGATTCCTGACAATTCCTGAGAATATTCGAGGTATTTTTAGCTGGATGCACTTGAAAGCATGAGGGGCAACTTTAGTCCTTCCCCAAATACTTTGTGTGTCCTATCTCTTCAGACACAGAGGGGAAGGTGATGTGACTGCCAGCACCAAAGTTTGATAGCTTAGCTCCCAATCCTGATTTATCCTTTTACCCTTCAGTTCAAAGAAAACTTTTCTAATCTAGCTGAACTGTAGTTTCTTCCTTTATAAAATGGAGATTACAATTGTTCCCACTTCTTATTCTGAAGGTATAAAACACTTTGCATAATATTTAGCTATGAGTTAGTGCTGGATAAATAACAGTAATGTATTTATTGTATTGATCAAGAAAGACTCAAAACCACCCATATATTTGTCTACAATTTCCCTTACAAACTATTCATTGCGTGTCATGTGACTCTTGCTTTTGAATGAGAACATGGATCCATGAGTTTTCTAACTCTGTGAGGTAATAAAATGTCTGTCATCACTTTAAATCAGAGATAATGCCTCGATTTATTAGTTATATCTCCTCTTCTTGCTAGGGCCTACTGCCAGGAGGAAGCTGTGAGTCTGGTGTTTGTACTCTTTACTTGCTACTAACCTAGTTTCTGATCCCTCCAAGAATCGCAAAGAGATAAGAAAAGGAGGTAAAGAGGAAGGAAATACTCCTAATTGTTGATACTTTCAAAGGCTGGCTTTTCTCTCTGATCCTGACAGAGGCTTTAAGTTGGTACTTTCCCTCCTGGGAGCCCCACAGGTTTTCTGGAAACAGGCTTGTTTTGATTCCAATTTCCGGTAGTGGCTCCTCATCCTCCCTATTGACCTCCCTCTTAAAGTCCTTCCACCAACACAAGATTCCTTTCACAGTGATCTAAGGATGGCATTCTTCCTTGTTTTCCCAAATGTGACATGTCTCCATCTGCTCTCTTCTTGTTGACCTGACCTGCCACTAAAGGTCATGTCCCTATTTGTTTCCTCTGCAGCCACCAGCCACCTTGCTTCCATAACCATGAGTCAGATCCAGACCCACTGCATCTCCTAGCTGCAGGGCAGACAGAGTAGGTTCTCTGAGAGCACCCATGGAGCAGAGCTGAGAGTAATAGCGTGAACTCTAACTCTTTTCCTAAGGAAAGAGTCAACAACTTTCCTCTAAAGATCAGGAACACCATACATTTTGAAAATTATGCAACTGGATTTTGCTTTGTTCTTTCACAAATTCTACCTTATCTGCCCTGCAGAGTGCAATAGCTATTGGCCTCAAAAGAGCTTTTAATTTTAACCTTGTGTTACACTAATAAAAAGTGACCTGTGTGAGATCTTGAATTCAATCCCCAGTACCACGGAAGAAAAAAATATCAGTGTGTGGCAAATGCCTGTAATTCCATCCACTTCTTAGAAGGTTGAGGCAGGGGAAACACTGGAGTGCAAGAGTTTAAGGCCAGCCTAGGCAATTCATTGAGAACTTGTCTCAGAAAAAGCACATCAATATTAATCTTCCAGTTTATATAATATCATCACATGCATCATCTCACCTATTTCTCACAGCAATTCTATTGAGATGATAGTTCTGCATGAAACTGAGACAGAGAGACTCAGTCAAGAATCTTGTGTAGGGCTGGCTGGATAGCTCAGCAGACCAAAGTGCCTGCTTAAGCAGGCACAGGGACTGAGGTTCGATCCCCGTCATGCCATGCCAGCCCCGACCCCAGAACTCTCTGACAGAGCATTTGAGTTTGGGCGTAGTGGCACATACCTGTAATCCCAGCTCTTGGGAGGCTGTAAACAGGATGATCACTATGAGTCCGATCTGTGTAGTGAGACTCTATAAACTCTGTACTAAATATATTTTAGAAAATAATCCTGCCCAAGACAATATACCTGGCAACTGATTTTCACCCATCCATCTGCCTGACTCTTTCCCAGAGAAGAGGAATGCATGTCTATGACCTCACTCTCTGCACCCTGGCACTTAGTTCAGGGGGTGTCTGACAGACCTGCCTGGAAAGGCTGCAGCTTCCTTAATACAGAACTAAAACACAGAAGTGAGATTTTCTTCAAGGGAATTGAGGCATCCAGCTCTGAGACTGCCAGCTGGGTTCAGAGACCCAGCCAAAGAAAAGCCTCGCTTCCTTTGCACATAAAGCCTCCATTCTCAGCTATACACACTGGCACGGACGAGAGCTGCACAGACGGGACAATGAAACAGACACAGGCAAGAGTAAGAGGTTTTTTTTTTTTTTTCCTGAATGCAAAACTCAGATAACACAAAACACTTATGTACAGTTTTCATATGAGCTAGCATTTTTATAGAGCAGGCTGGGGTTTCTTGTGCCAAAATTTAGGGGGCAGATGGTGAGGGGAAGTGCCTATAAAGACAGCTTTATAGCCTGTGGCCATTCCCTCATGAGCTGAAAATATACTAGCTCTCCCGGCCTCCCACTTTTCTCATCTTCTACCCATCTTTCTCTCTGTTGTCTCCTCTTCATCACTGATACTTTCTAATGGTTATCCTTAAGCTAGATGTACCTTGACCTTCTGGGGCTTAGAGTTAGAGAAGATAGGCAAGAAAGGCCAACAGTGAAAATACAGGATAACAGAACAGAGATGAATACAGCCATGTATTGCTTAACAACACATTAGTCAACCATAGAAAACAATGGTCCTGTAAGGTAATAATGGAACTGAAAAATTTCCATTGCTTTGTGACATTGTAGTTGTAATGTTGTAACACAATGCATCTTGTGTTTGTGGTGGTGTAAATACACTTGTAGGATTTTTAGTCACATAGAAGTGTAGCAAATTTGATTTTGTGCTATTTATAATTCCTGAGAATAAATGACCATGTTAGTAATTCATGCATTTACTCTACTATATAGTACTTTCAAACATTTGAGTATGTCTGTTTTCTGTTTATAAATCTAGTTATTATAACACAGCATGCCATATTACTCTGACAGCACCTTTATCCATCTTGTTTACCATATCCCTTGATTGCACCTAGAGGCCACATGAAGTAACTGACCTAGTCTATCTAGGTTTCTGTAAATGAGTGCTGTGATGTTTGAACAATGACCAAATTGCTTAGAGATGCATTTCCCAGAATATGTCCTATATCTCTGTGGTCAAGACACACATAAATGTACACACAGAATGCTATGGGAACACAGGATGGGAGGAAGCCAGTGAGCTCACTGTTGATTTTTCAGATACTGTATTTTACCACTGCTACTAACTGGCTGGGCAGATGACTGCCTGACCCAGTAGAGGATTTCAGCCTTATGCAGAATTGAGTAACTATCAGCTCAAAGTGGAAACAGAACAGTAGCCTCATGGTGGAGATAATGCATAAACTGATCCACCATGGGTATATTTGACAAGCAGGCACACTCTGAGCAGGGACAATGTCGTGCCAGGGAAGCAGTAAAAGTGGGCAGGAGAAAAAATTCATTAGGAAAACTCTCAGCACATGTGCCCCTCTAAACTCTAGAGGTCCAGAGTGTTCAGTAAATATCAGTTGAAATCACGAAAGAATAATGCATGAAGGAGTAAAGCAGAAAACTGTAATGGGGAGCCATAGATGAGGCTGAAGAGCAACCATAAAGCAGTGACAGTTACTGTTGGTCACTGTGAACTATGTGCCAGGCTTTTATTCTGTTATCAGTAGATGAATGCTCTTGATTAGAGAAGCAAAGCTCTAAAAAACACCCAGAATAGTAAAGGACTATGTAGATGTTATCATTTTTATTATTGTTATCCAAAAGTTAAAGTCATGCATGCTGACACTGAGAAAAACAAGATAACAGATGTGCAACCAGATCTAGCTGAGCCTAAGTTTGTCTCTTAGCCCATATCCTAGAGGGAAATAGGGCCACTTAATTTACATGATTCTCACTATGCTGCTTTGCAGATAAAGAGCAAAGTATAAGGTCATCTCCCTTATCATAGTCCACGTATGTCACAGAGTAAATATGGCACCAAACCTTGAATTGAAGCTTTTACTCCCTTCATTTGTCTCTGTTCCTTTGGGTGACTCACAGCCAGCACCTGGCAGAACACATGATTTCACACAATGAGGTTCCTAAATGCAAGCCTACTACATTATTTGGGGTGTCATCAAAGAAATAGGGATTGATCTTGTCTAGTAATGGAAACTAAAGAATCTTACTGTACCAAACATTTGATAGAGAAGTTAGGAAATTTTCAATGGCTGAACTGGACAATATACATACAATTCAAGCTATTTTTGGAATGTAAAGCCCCAAATAAACTGCCATTGTATTGTGTTCAGCCTTCCAGGTTATGAACGGTCAGCAGGACTGTGAGTTAATGCTCTTAGCTTGCCAGTTATCTTTGTGCTCTTTGTCCTTAGAATGTCTGGGAATAGTCTGATTATCAGCAGTGAGGCATCAGATTCTTTTTTTAAAAAGCCTAGTTATAAGGATCCAAAAACAATTTAACAGATTTCATTCTGGTTTTATAGATTGCACCTACAGGTTCTTGAGCACCCTGGTCTTTCTGTGAACTTCAAAGCCAGAAATGAAGGCTGCATAACAGTTGTATAAAGTTCTCTCCCAGAAAAGAAGGAAGTTCTGAGCTGAAGCCTTTCTCTTGATAACCTGAATAGCAAAATTCATTTAGTGAGAAGAGCCACTGCTTGGATCCATATTTCTAAAGTGACCCAGACTGGGCCGGCCAAATAGCTCAGCGGATTAAAGCACCTGCTTAGGGAGACACAAGGGTCTGAGGTTCGATCTCCGGCTTGCCATGCTGGCCCTGGCCCCCAAGGGAGCTGAGACAGCAGCTGGGGCTGGATGTGGTGGCACGCGCCTGTAATCCTGGTGTTTAGGAAGCTGAAAACAAGAGAATCACTGTAAGTCTGATCTGTGTAGTGAGACAGACCCCATAGACCCTGTAGACCCTGCACTAAAATACAATAAATAAATAAATAAATGTGACCCAGACGGACACAGCACTAAAATAGCGTCCAAACATTATCTTGCATAGCAAGCAGAAAGAAAAATAAACGCAGGCTACTTCATCATTTGTCTTTTATGAACATATCTTATGAATATTTTTCTTTAAAAGACTAATCTGCTGAGAACTTGGAAAAATATATTTGTGTACATTCATTAAGCCTCCAACTTTGAAGCATATTCTGGGCTAATTATTTTTAAACTAACTAATCAGCATGTTTCATTCATAAATTGGGATTTATCAGTATAACACATGAAAGGGGAAAACATATTATTATTTTAATTTGGTTAATGTGCAAAAACATACTATGCTTCTAATGGCCTGCTTACACTAAATAAAAGCAGGCTGGAAATAGTAGCAGCTTCCACTAATGAGGGTGCTGGCTCCCAGCCCCAGCTGCTCTGCATTAGACACTTAGTTTGCACCCTGACTCTTCAGTGCATGGGCACCTCTCGAAACACTAAGGGACTCCTATTTGTGCTGCTGCTGGACCTACTTTGTTAATGGGAGGAAAAGGCTTGGGTGCTGAGAAGTATTTACTTTGGAAGGTAACAAAACACACACACACACACACACACACACACACACACGCACTCACACTCCCTGAAACTGTTAAAGACTAAGGCCCCTTGGCATGTAGTTCAGTGATAGAGCACATATAGGTACTTAGCATGCATGAGTTGCTGGGCTCATACTCAGCACTGACATGAGTGGGGGGGATGAGAGAGAGAGAGAGAGAGAGAGAGAGAGAGAGAGAGAGAGGCAACTCTATTGATAAGAAATTTTACTACGATCTAGTGATTCAAGTCTTCTTTCTTGTGTCTAGCATCCAGTACATAGCTTGTCTGCCATGCAAATAAATCCTCTGTTCTGAAATTCTGTGGGAAAGGCCTTGATTTTTACAATCTTGACCTGAGTGTACTCTTTGGCCCTGCAAATGTGTAAGGACCATGCCTCTGAACTGCTTTACATACACTGGTTTAGAGTCACAGGGCCTGGAACACAAGGTCATCTAGTCTATCAGGAGCCTGGATTATCTTGCTGGTCCCCAGAAATGTGGAGACCAGTTTGAAATCAGAACCTGTCTCCCTCTTGGTGGACAACTGCTTCATATTTACCTAGAAGTGCCACTTGGAGGTGGGGGAAGAGTCCACACTGGCTTTTCTGTAACACAGTGGAACAGTGTCCAACTGCATTCTTTCTGTTCAGCCCTGGGGCCAGCCTGCCCAGGTCTCCACCCGGGGACATCCTGATGTGGCACATTCTAGAGTCAGGCGTTGCTTTTGTGTTTGAAAAGAGGATGTTTCCTCTTTTTTTTTTTTTTTTAATTTTTACTGGTGCTATTTTTAACCTATGACAGAAATAGACATGCTCTTTGGAGGAAATTTAGAAAGAGGAAAACTATCCACTAAAAGTAATCTATAATCCTTCTACTAAAAGACAGCCAGCATTCTCTCTAATATTTGGAATATTTCCTTCTGGCCCTTTGTGTCTGTGGCAGAGTAGATGGCCAGGTCTGCTCAGAGATACAGAGCAGCTTGGTTTTCCTCTGTGTGAAACTCTAGTATGAATATGAAACAATACTAAAACAGGTTGAAAGAAGCCAGAGTGCTGTATTTTAAATATGTATGTACAACCATCAAAGTCACATGTAAAATGGCAAGAATGTATCTGTGACTGTGTGGGATTGAGTTTAGAATAGCCCTCTGCTTGTTTGTGTAACTACATTTGGAGATCGTGTCAAAAGTCTAAGTTAAAAGAAAGCCTAGCCACATGGTTATCTTGGATTGTCTCCCCGTCCCGTTCAGACCATGCACACAACCATTTGTGTTTATGCTATATTACAGATCATATCGCCTTTGCATTTTTATATTCCTTCTTAACATTATTGTTAATCTTCTTATAAGTCACTAGACTCTGTCACAAGGATGTACTGGTTACCTACATTCCACTAGGTAAACTTAGCATTAACTTAATCTTTTCATTCATTGTTGAACAATTTAGATGCTTCTTGCTTTTCTCACCAATATCAGTGATCCTCTATTGAAAATCTTTCTATAAAAAATCATTGTGATTATCTGGAGTTATTTTCTTTGGATGAATTTCTAGAAGGAAAATTACTGGGCCACAGGGTAGGAACATTTCAGAGTGTCCAGTTTCAGGTTGCTCAGTTTGTTTCCAAATAGGTGATACTGGTTTATTTCCAAAGTTAGTAAATTTTTATATTTTAATTTATATTTAAGTGCACAAGCGATTTATAGAATATGCTCTTTACAAAATATTTAAAGAGTTAAAGTCTAAGTCAATCTTTTTAGTACCTCTTTCAATCTCTAAACTCCTTAGAGGTAA
>PVKN010023193.1:0-14885 GCA_004027915.1 Capromys pilorides | reverse complement strand
GCCCCTCGCGGGCGCCACGGCCCCTGCTCTGCGCAGCCTGGGTTCTCTCCTCCTGCTCCCAGCCCCTGGCGCACCTTCTGCACCGTGGGTCACAACGTACCAACCTGCAGTAGTTTGCACTCAGTTCCCACTGGCGACTGCAAACCGCCTGACCCCTTCTCACCTACGGCGGCACATGTGGACGTGGGGAGGGCGCTGTGCTGCCCAAGCGGCCTTTTGTGTCCTGTGGCCTCTCGAGGATCCTGTGCACCCTGTCAGAGCCCGCGCAATCACGCCTGCCTCCCCGCAACCAACACCCCGGAGTTGGCGAACGAATGAATAAAGGCCTCGCCCTGCGCTCTCCTGCGAAGTGCAGTTCTCCCTGTTGGCTCCAGTCCTGTCTCTGTTGTGCATTTGCCAGCTTCCCACAAAGCAGCCTTTATATCTGATCGGGCCCGGTACGCATCTGGGGCTCCTGCCCTCTCGCTCCCCCAACCCGGTACCCCACCGAGTTCTCCTCTGCACCCACTTTCAAGTCCCCCTAACGTCGTCACCGGACTTTTCTCTTGCTAGGCACAATGGGCCGCCCAGAATTACCACTCAGTGGCCGAACAAACAATAAATTAAGAATAACACCTTGATAGTTTAATCTTAATGATAGCTGCCTACTGCTTCGTGTTCCAGTTAGCTCTGTCCAGAAGAACATAGGCATGGCAAGAGATCAATGAGGCGGTCTGGTGGAATCTGTTGTTTTGTGAAGAGCGCCTTTTTTACAGTTAGCCGGACAATTGTCTGCGCCACCCAGAATTAACAAAATTTGGCCTCTGCTTTGCTTTAAAACTAGCATACTGCCCGGTGTCTGGCATACATTTGTAATCCCAGCACTGGGGAGCCTGAGACGGGAGGATCCCTGAAAGGTCGAGCCCAGCCTGAGCTGCATAGCAAGAATCTGCTTCAAAAAACAAAGCAAACACAAGTGTGCACATGCGTGTGCGTGCATGCGCACGCGCGTGCATGCATGCACACACACACAGCATGTTATCTCTTCCCTGGCATTTCGGTTGATTTGTCTTACACATTTTCAAGAAGTTGTTGGGAGTAGCAGTAAAATGATGAACACTTGCGACCTTACATTCATAATATTTTTAGTATCTCTTCAGTGGCTACAAAAGAAAATGGGCACATCTAGATCATTTTAAAACTAGTAAAATACCTCAAGCGAGCTTTTTCCCGTACCGAAAGGAATGATATCAAATAATATTCTTAGGAAACGTCTCAGTCTTTGAAACAGGCATGGTGGCGCTGGCTCTCAGAAAGAGATCCCCAAACATCAGGTTGATGTGATACACCCTCTCATGACGTACCCTTTCCTGAGTCAGACAAAAGCTGCCGAATAATTTCCATTATTGAGTTGAATGGGTTTTACCCACCATCCCATTAAAACCTTTCTTTCATTCTGATCACATTTCATGATTTAAAAATGGAATGCTGGGTAAGACAAATGAAATCAAGAAAGTTCACATTTCACTCCTGGTTCTTTTAATATACATAAGACAGGTAGGTGTCAAAACTTAGAGCAGAAAGAAAGTTCTTGCATGTCAGAGCTGAGGCTAGCCCATGTGGTCAGCAGAATGATAAGAAAACAGAGATGGCACCTGGGACAGCCCGCAGCTATCGCTGACATGACAGTGGCGGCGAATCTGCATGCATCTCTGAAGCCTACACTCTGCTGGCATGCTTTACTTTTTAATTAATTTCTGCTCTTGGTGAGTCACTGACGCGCTTTTCTCTCTCTCATCTTTCCATGTGTTTTCTCTCCTATTACATCGCCACCTGCCTTATCTGGAAATCCATCAGGCTAACTGTCAGGTAGGTTCTCCCTGATGTGTCCTGTGATTATTAAGAGAACCCGTGGAGGAAAATGAAGCAAACAGGCTGTTGGTGGCTGATGATGCATGACGAAACTAAGCAGAAAAGGCACCTGCTGAATTACAGAGAAACTTTTGCAGAGGTGTGGAGCCGCACATTAAGTTGGGATGAGTGTCTATCATGAGAACCTAGCCTAAGGGAGGACAGGGACGCTAATGAGAAAGTAGGTTACCTGGACCGCCCAGCATTTTGCCTTTGCTATGGCTCAAAATACAGCTGCTCCTGCAGGCTCGGCTGTGCTGAGCAGTATCACACCCTGCTGAAAATATAACATCGGTTTCTGTGATGAGTTTGGCCTTAGCCTCGTTCAAGAAGAATTCACAGTGATATGTTTTAAATGCCTGTCGGAGCTGGGCCTGGTGGAGCACACCCGTCATCCCCACTTCAGGAGGCCCAGGCAGGAGGATTGCCAGGAGCTCCAGGGTACCCTAGGCTGCATAGTGAGAAAAAAATTGAAAAACAAAAACTAAAAATTAAAAAAAAAATTATTGTCTTAGTGCATATCCAGGCATTCTCCAGGGTGGTTTGGGCAAAAGGGGGTAGTCATTGCACATATTCTGTGGATGCTGACTGCATCCGGAGTGGTCTGGGGCAGAGAAAGAGTTCCTCATCCTCCCACGGCCCTAGAGAGAGCGAAGTTCACAGGAAGCTGCAGGGCAAACGCTTCTCAGATTCTCAAGGGCAAGAAGCTTTACAAGCCCAAAAGGAGAGTGACAAACACTGCAGTTAGGATGTGCTTTGGTGTTGTTTGTATGCGTGTGTTGTGTTTAACCTGAGTTCATTTTTATCTTTCAAGAGGAAACATTATGTGCTTCAGTTGCCACGCAACACACTGCTCTAACAGCTTTCTAATTTTAATTTCAGAAGTCTACAGAGCAAATGAAGAAGGTCCCTACTATTATTCTTTCCGTCTCATATAAAGGAGTCAAATTTATTGATGCAACAAATAAGGTAGGCACCACACCTCTTCACTATAAACACCAGGTGCTGTCCCAAGGGTGTGATCTAAAATCCCAGTGTTCCCCATTGAGATCACTCCATATCCCCATCTTTATGCTCGGTGCTCAGAACTGTAAATATGCACACGCATGCGCAGAGAAAGACAGGCATATTGGGGACCTGGATCCAAGATGGCTACACAGGTCTTGCTGTCATTTAGCCACAAAGCCTTCCCATAGACTGTGGCCACATAGACTGTGGCCCCATGTTCCTTTGAATCTATAGAACATTGAAAGAGGGGGAAAGATAGCTGTACAAAAACTAAAGGACCACAATGTCATCATGTCACCATTTCCCCATGAGAGGAAATGATATGAGAAGAAGAGCCCAAATGGTCCTTCCATTTCTCTAGGGTGAGGTAAGTCCGTCCCTTCCTACACGGAATGAGGGCTTGCCACCAGGAGCATGCTCTCACGTTTTGCATTCATTCCCTCCTCCTGAGAGGGAAGAGAATTTCAGCCGCTCATTTTCTCGAGAGACAATCAGAAAAGAAGCCGAGAGGGCTGGCCAGATAGCTCAGCCGACTAAAGAGTCAGCTTAGGCAGAGCTCAGCAGCCAGGGTTCCATCCCCGGCACGCCATGCTGGCCCCAACCCCCAGGGCACGCTGAGACAGCAATTGAGACTGGGCATGGTGGCATGTACCTGTAATCCCAGGGATTGGGAGGCTGAAAACAGGAGAATCACTGCCAGTCTGATCTACATAGTGAGACCCCTGTAGATCCTACAGACCCTATATCAAATACATTTTTTAAAAGATTGAAAAAAGAAAAAAAGAAGCTGAGGCTGAGCTGTGTCTTTGAATTTACAGTGTGCACAGTTTGTAGCTCCGAGCTCAAGTGTGGACTGCTGGGTTGGGTTTTACCTGAAAAGGTCCAGAGGGTTGTTTGTTTGTTTGTTGAGCAAAGATCACAGATTCCCATGGCTGGAGTAGAAAGCTCAGGTGTGACTGTGCTCCCCAAATGCCCAGTGTTTTATTCTTTCTGCCTTCCAACTCATCAAGCACAAAAGGAGAGAAATAAGCGGCTCTCCTTGGTGAACAGCATTTGTTTTCTGGACTGCGGAGGCAGACCCTTCTCTTTTGGAAAAAAGGACGTAAAGTGAATGGACAAGTGGACATTGGCCATAGGAACTTAGGGCCAAAGAAACTGAACCTAGTTATGGGGGACAAGCACCATGGGCCTTGACTCTGATGTCTATGAGGAACCTGCAATCCGTATCAATCAATGAGAAGCTTTCCTGACTGGTTTTCCATACGAGCTTTGCTTCAGTGGTTAGGCCCGAGCTCCCCAAACCTTCCTCAAATAGCAGTCTTCCAGTTCTAGAAAGACTTCTGAAGCCAGGCAGATGAAACTCACGGTGAAGCAACACTGTCATGCAGGCTAGCAACAGCCAAAGCAGCTTATGGTGGAGCGGCTGGGATGGAGTGATGTTGATATTGTTCACAAATTACAATTGTGCAGACTCAACTCAGAACAATCCCGATTGATTTGTTATTATCCTTTATCTCCCCACCCCCACCCCTGCTTGGTGGCAACTTCAATTTCTAGTACATAAAACTACCTTATCCTTAAATTATAGTCAGTTGTTTAAGACGTTCCAAACCTCTATACAGTGCTTACTAGATATACATACAGTTGCTATCTGCCCTATCGAAAGCTAAAAGAAGCCCCTAGCACTTGGACTTTTTCCCCTGGAGCAGATACCTGTATAACATTTGCATTTGAAAAATTTGAAGAGCAGTGCATTTTCAGTGGATGTGTTTGACACTCAATTAGCCAAGTTGGGTTCTGACAGTTTCTAAACAAAGGATGTTTGCCCTGGGAAGTTCCTGCAGTCCTAAAGCTGTCACCCGTGGTGGCATCACTGGCTGCCTCCACACTATTAGCATCCTCTCTGACCCACTCTCCACCATCAGAGCCAGAAGGGAGAGCCCTGGCAGGTCCGCTGGGTTCATTGTGTTTTGCTCACTGACACATTGAGCAATGTAAAAGCTGGTGCTCCTGCACCCCAGGGAGACATTTCTGATTCAATCACCAGTAATTAGATGAGTTATCCAGAGACCTCTGCTCACTAGTGACTACCCCTTGGAAGCATCAGCAGAGAAAGATATGCAAAAGATGATCTGTGTAAACAAAGGCCTAAGTAAAGACGGGAGAGGATATCTTTCCGTTCCTTGCACTGTGGTCCTCTGCAAATTTTCAGAGCACATTTGTGGGTGGCAAGCAGTGCCGGCTTCTCCGTGATAGAGTAGCATGAGCCTGGCTCTTCCAGGTGTTTGAGGACTTTGATACATCCGCTGCATAACTGATCTCCCTAAATATGACATTCAGGAGAGAGACTGGGTAGTGTCTAGCAGTTGCTATATGGGATGTTGAAGCAGAGAGTTTGTCTGTAGAGGGGCAGTAGAAAGAAACAGCGGAAGGTGCCTGGGTGGGACTGGACTATAGAAGGCTGGGAAGCGGGACCACCAAGCAAGGCTGAAGTACCAGTGCAGCAGGCACATCCCCCGGCTGTAGCTTGAGAGGAATGATGGTGCACAGACGCCTGGGCCCTGGCAGTGCCCAACACAGCGGCAGCTTTACGTGCCACTTTATGCTCTAGCAAAGACCACAGGAAAGGAGCAGCCTGATGCACTCCTGAGTCCTTGCATTGCTGGTGCCTTGGTACGGCACCTTGAGTCAAAGCGAAGGATGTGAGAAATGCAGGCACATGTGAAGATCTCAGCACTGCCGGCCCGTGGCCGCCAAGCCTGCCCTAAGGCACAGCCTCACTTACTTCCTATTCCTGTTTAGGCTGTCATTGTATTTTATCCTTTTGCAGTGCTGTCTTATCCACAGAGCCTCTTCCCCTTGCCCTACTAAAACAAAGAGGGCTGCAGAGTCCAAGCCAGACAGCTGAGGACCTAAGGTTCCTCGGAGGTCCTTCGGCCCTGTGATCACACAGCCTGCTGGTCACAGAGAAAGACTAAACGTGTGTCCCCACTCCCAAACCTAATACCGCTTCTGCTCCTACACAGCTACCTTCCACCAAGTAATCTGCAGCACAATGGATAATTCATTATGTGTTAATTACCCTTGCCTCCCGTCAACCCCCATTGCACTGTGTGAAAGATGAACCCTCCGGTGAAGCATTTCTACCCTTTTATTCTGATAAATAAATAGCTCTGGCTGAGTTCACAGGGAAGGGTTAGGTTATAAATGGTTATAAATGTATTGCCTAGCAACTTTGGAAACGAAACACTAATCCTGATTTAAGAAGGAAGAAGCAGAAAGGAATTTTGATTTAAAAATGGAACTTGGAATAGATGTAGTTCTGAAATGTTTTAGAGGTATCACAGCAGCTTTCTGTGGACTCACAGCTCTTCAGTTACCGACCATTTCCCCAGTCAGCCGGGTCTTCCAGGAGGGGACCCAGGTGCCTCATACAGTGACACTGCAGAATGCGTTGTATTTTTCCTGACGATGTTGCCTCCCACCTCCATCTCCCATTTGGCTAACTCGGGAGCAGTTCAAGGACAGCATTTGTTTTTTGCTGTGCTAATTTTTCTATCTATTTATTTATTTAGTACAGGTGTACAGGGTCTCACTACGTAGATAGGACTGGTAGTGATTCTCCTGCTTTCAGCCTCCCCAGTGCTGGGATTATAGGCGCATGCCACCAGGCCCAGTTTCATTTGCTGTCTCAGCACTCTCCCAGGGAAAGCGGCAGCACGGCAGGCCAGGGATCGAACCCCAATCCCTGCAACTGCCTAAGCAGGCACTTTAGTCTGCTGAGCTATCTGGCCAACCCTGTTTTTGTTTATTAGTCTGTTTTTTTCTTTTTCTTTTGTTCCTCCTAGTCCCCACTTCAAACATGATGGACACTATTTTTTAGATACAAAATACTTCAAAGCATTGGCCTCCACCCGTGCCCATTGTCTTGTATAGTACACAGGCTTCTAAGATGCTTGGAGTCAATTAAAAGTGGGTCAATGTGCCGATGTCCTCAGCATCCGGCCCACTGCAGGGTGATGCCACAGAGCCCAGGGACCATGGCTCCACTCTGGCACCCTCCCTTGAAGAACTGCAGTGTTTCAGGCTCAGCACAAGCCCTGGACTCCTCATAGGAGTAGCCAGAGGCAGACTTCTAGGGTGCATCCTCTGGGTGTCTCAGCCTTTCCAGAAGCACCACAGCCATTGACTGGACCCACCAGTTCTGTCACACACCAGCCAGCGTGTCTTCAGCTGCCCCTTTTTTTATATATTAATATTAATGAGAAAGAAGAGGCAATGAGACAGTTTCACAACAGGTTAGTAGGACAGCTACACTAATTAATACATTACGTATTGTTGTCTTCATAGTAGTTGCTCAGAGTACAAGATGCAGACGTGACATCTTGTCTAAACACTGTTAGTACAAATCGTTCTTCTCATTGAACAAAGGGAAATCAGCTGCCTCTTAACATGATGAAAGATCTCTCCCTACGGAAAGCACTAAGCTGCCAAACTGACCATCAGAAGAGGAGGCAGACAAGGCCTCCCCGGGCCTTCCCTGGAGCCTTTGTAAAGCCCTGGTCCCCTCAGAGCATGCTTGGAATGGAGGCGGGCAGCTTTAAGTTGAGGTACAGATCGCACCACCCCTGGTCCCAGGTTCATCTTCATGGGGAGCCGTCTGCCCTATTCTATGCAGCTGGGCTGTAAGACGAGACACCATTGCCATGCTGGGATCCTTGCCAAGGCCACATTCTGATACCTGGGGCGCACTGCAAAGCTGTATGAATATATTCCTAAGCAGAGAAGATTTCGCCAGCCTGCTTTCCTTCCAGCTTAGGCTGGGGGAGCAAGGGAATCAAAGTTCCAGACAAAACTGGAAGACAAAGGCTGGGGAAATATCTCAGTGGTCTAAGCATCTGCCTGGCAAGCAGAAGAACCCTAGTTCATTCCCTGGCACCACATGCCATGCCAGCCACTGAAATCTAGTGTAGTTGTGCATGCCTGTAATCCCAGTGCTGGGGAGGCTGACACAGGAAGGTTGCTATAACTCTGAGCTGCGTAGCAAGACCTTGCACCAAATGAATAAATTAATAAATAATTTCTTTTTAAAAAAAAGTGGAAAAGAAGGCTGCTGGCCATTAAAGGCCAGCCCTGGGCTCCTGGGGAAATGAAGGGAAAGAACTTCAAAATAATGTCAACAAAGTAGGAAAGACACAGGAAGAGAGCCCCAAAGAGCCCCTTGACCAGGACAGCAGTCTTGCCCAGGGCCACAATACTGCCTGAAGTTCATTAAGAGGGGCCCCCAGTCAGTTGGAAAGACCCAGCCAGGCATGGGTGCACCCTGCAATCCCAGCATGGGGCAAGGCTGAGGCAGGAGGACGGCAACCCAGGCAGCATAGAGACGCTATTTCAAGATTAACGGGGGAGAGAGGCAGTGCTGCGGTCCCATTCAATCCCCGAATCAAAAAAGTTAAAATAAAAGCACAGGACGCTTGCTGCTGTAACACTTCCCCAAGAAGTTTCTCAAGCTCATGCTGGCAAAGGATCTCAAGAACACAAAATGCCAACTTAGTTAAAAGAAGGAGACACTGGGGCTGGGGAGATAGCTCCATGGCACAAGTGCCTGCCTGGCAAGTGCAAGGTCATGAGTTCAAACCCCAGTCCTGCAAAAAACACATGGCTCTACTTCCTGTGACCCTGGTCCACCCAGATTAGGCAGCAGCGCCCAGCCCAGTGATGTGGAGACTCTCCTCAAGTGCTAATGTGCCTCAGAGACCACAGAGACCTTCAGGTTCCCCTGAAGACCCAATAGCTCCTGGCTTAGCTTTCTCCTCCAAGAAATGCCCTGAAACCCCATCTTACAAGGGGATGTTACCTAAACAACTGAACTGTGGGTAACAACTTGGACAGAGCAGCTGCCCGTATGGTCAGCATGCATGGCTGCAGGGAAGAATGTCTGCATTTAATTTTCTCTTATGTGTTCATTCTGTAACTACTTCTCAAGAGCATGAGCTTGGCAGCCCTGGGGACACTGAGTACTTGCTGGGGGTGCCGATGCAGACAGACATTTTGCAAGCATTTTTAGACATTGAGGGGCGGACACAGAATACTGTTTAGCCACCAAGTTCTTCAGAGCTACTCAGTTCAGAAGCAATTAGGGTAAATAAAGCATTGAGGACTGCAGGCCCGTGACAACTGCAGAACCCACAAGTGTGATATTAGCAGATGAAAGAATGGCCACGGCGCTATGAGGAGACGCTTTTTGCATTAAGTACATCTGTGTGTGAAAGAGGTTGCTAGGGGGTTTTGCAGCCCAGATCCTGCCCTGTGGAAATCCTGGGCTTCATGGTAGCGGTAGAAGTCCCAGCAGCTGTTCTCCAGGGTGGTCTGGGATGAGACTGGGAGGAAGGCACTGAGAAATGCTAGAGGGGAGCATTTCGGGAGAACCAGGAAGAGAGGAGTGGGTGATGAGGAGCCCTGTTGGGAGCCTGAGCTCTACTGATAGCCAGGACTTCAGCCTCACTCCCATCTGGCCTGCAAGGGGGCCAATTCCTCTCCTGTAAGACGAGGGCAGTGACAGCCACACCAGCCCCACACCTGTGCTGTCTCTAGAGTGAGAAAAGCATCCTCACATCCTCAGGACCCTGCGCCTAGCAAGGCAGCCATGGCTTGAATGTTGAGGCGTGGCCTTCACTCTTGCTGCCTCACTTATCCTGCCCAGAACCTGGAAGAGAGAGTACACCTGACACATCCTGCACCTGCCTTGGCTCTGGGTGGATAAGGGCAGCAGACGAGGACTGGGGGCAGCACCTGAGGAGTGGCTCAGTGGCAGCACACCTGCCTGGGATGCAGGAGGCCCTGGCTTTGATCCCCGCCCAGCTCTGACATAAGTATTTAAACAGAGCAAGCACAACACTGGGGACTGGGAGAGCCTCCTTGAGTCACAGCTCAACCCAGATAGAAAGTGACACAGGAGCCCTCCAGGGAGTTGGCAGCAGGCGCAGCCATGCTGCAGCCCTATAGGCAGACATGGGGACCAGGAAGAGCCAAATGCTCAGTGCGTGCTGTGATTTCAGGAAGCATCGACCAAACAGGCTGCTCCGTGCGTGGCACTGGCCCCGCGCCGCAGCTCCAGCACGTTAACTATTTTAGGTTATTTTTTTATTCAATGAAAACCTCCTCTGCAGATCCGGCATACATTTGCCCATGGATAATGCATTGGGTCACGTCCAGTGTTGCTGGTTGTGAACCCTCCAGAAAGAAGGAAAACAACTACTTCCCAGGTTACCTTTCCTCATCCTAAAATATGCTGGTTTGCAAAGGAAAACAATGGTTATTTATGGCATTTCTTCCAGAACATAATTGCCGAGCATGAAATTCGTAATATCTCCTGTGCCGCCCAGGACCCAGAAGACCTCTCAACATTTGCTTATATCACAAAAGATTTGAAGTCCAATCACCACTACTGTCACGTGTTTACTGCCTTCGATGTGGTAAGTCCCCACCCTTCCGGGACAGATTAAATGTATTTCCCAAAATGTTTCTGAATTTTATTGATGGCCCAACTTGTAATTGTACTTAGTTTGGCTTGTTTCCCAAGTAATAAGGTATGCTAAGTGTTTTAGTTGCTCAAGCTGCTATGACAAAATACCATAGACTGGATGGCTTAAACAACAGAAATTTATTTTCTCATATCTCTGAAGGCCAAGCCAAGGTCTTAGCAGGTTTGGTTCTTCCAAGACCCTGGCTTGCACTTCTCACTGGGACCTCGCATGGCCCTTGTTCTGTGCATGGACACAGTGTCCAAATTTCCACAAAAGAGTACCAATTGAATGGGTTCGGGGCCCCACCCTAGTGGCCTCACTTTAACTCAGTCATCTCTATACAAGCTCTGTTGCAAATACTGCCATGTTCTGGGTTAGAGCCCCAACATGAGGATCCAGGGTTAGGGGCACAATTCAACCATCACCCACGTGGAAGCTAGCTTGGCAGGTCCAGCTTTCCTTGCACTGTTGCACTTCTGCTCTTCCATTCTACTGAGCACTCTTCCCCTGTCTGGTATCTCTACTGTCATTACCCAACTCCCAGTGCCACTTGCCAGATTCAAGAATTTCCTTCTTCAGCTACCACAATGCAGAAGGGGTCTTCCCGCCTCCCTGCTCCTGCTGCACATCTGTCTGGCTCTCTGGGGCACTCCAAGCACTGGGGCCTCGTAGGTGCGTCTGCCTCTATGCCGCTGACAGTTTTCCATAGTGGTCAGTAGTCCAGTGAGACACTGACGAGAAACCCTTGCAGACCCGTGGGTCCAGCCCAGATGCTCATCCACGAGTTAGCTTCACAGTGACTTCCTTGTGGTGCTCTTCCTCTCCTCATAACTTGTCATTAAGCCTCAGGACAAATTTATATATTACAAACTTGGAAAATGAAAACCACTGAAGAAACCAACATGTGTTCTTTTAATATTTGTACACCCTTAGGATGACAAAAGTTTCTAATATGGAACTTCAGACCTTCTGTAGTTGAAGCAGACACAACAGGTATGACAGTGAGCCACAAATAGTGGCGAAGCAGAAAAATTTGACAGTGCCACTTTAGCTTTATTATTCAGCCCCACTCACTGATCTAAGTATACAGATTTAGAAAATTAGACAGAAACCATAGTCTTACAGATCGCTAACTGGCCAGCCTGGGTTCAGCATCAAAGGGAGGAGGCAGTCGAAGCAGTCACTTCTAGTCTCGACAAACACCATGGCCAAGGCTGACCAAGTTCCAAATTTATACAATTCTCAGGCCTACCAGGCAGGTTCATGTTGAGACTTTTGTATCCTGCTGCAGGTACAAATGAAAAACATACGTACGGTGCCCTTTTAGGTTTTTGAAGATTGAAAATGGGAAAGAATGCTCATGGGCCTATAAAAAAAAATCCCTTCTATTTTGAGAAGCATGAGGAGAATAATATAAAAGCAGTATGTGGTCGCAGCGAGGGCTGCAAAGCACAGGCCGATGGGGCCGCGCGGAACATCTCTGGGTGCATCTGTTTGCGCAGGATTAAAGTGTTGATTAAAGTCATTTCATTCCGAGTTGACAGGGAGGCGCAGGGCTTGATTTCTGATGCTTTAAACATAGCCTGCTATTCTTGTGAAATGCACTTGTTTCTTTAAACAGTCAGCCTTCATTCAATCTGGATCTATTTCGGTTTGCAAGCAGTACCTTTCCCTGTGGCAGCCGAATCAGCTCACAGAAAGAACAGGCAGACCCGAGGTGACACCCTAGGTCAGCCACCTCCTCACTCCCTGCTTTTAGATAAGTTTTGGAACTTTTCTGAGATCCAGTTTCCTTACCCATAAACCAGAGACAGAGATTTGTGCCTCCCTGGTTTCCCTTGAAATAAAATAGCAGTATGCAGAATGGCTCGTAAATACCAAGGGTGAGGGCTGGTTCCTTTGCAGCCTCTTCACCTCCCCCTCCTCGCCTACGGACAGCATCGCCTTCCGCTAAGACACATAAAACAGGCCTGCCAGAAGGGTATTTTTCATGCAGTGTCTCCCCCACTGCCATTGTAAAAGAGCTCAAAAAGTAGAAACAATAAATAAAAATTCACAAAGCAACAGCAGAAAACTAACCCCGGCGGCTCGAATGGCGGCCACTCCAAAGGCATTCTCATGGAACGTCACCACTAATATCCTGGGTTTCATGATGACTTCCGGCCTCTCTCTTGAGTATTGCGGCATTTTTCCAACAAAACTGGCATGGAAGCGATGTGTTACTTGCTTTCCTGAGAATATCAGAAGCATTGTTGCACGCTCATGCTAAAAAGCGTTGCCGTGAGCCACCTGCCTCCTTGGTTACGCGACACCAAAATAATCAGCTAATACGGGGGAGGAGGCTGATCAAGCTAAATCTGATTAATGTGAACATGATGTTCCCCACACATCCCGGAAATGTGTGGAGGGTTCCTTCCACTTCTATCTCCTCACCTAGATGTTTGAGTTACCCCGGACTTTCAGTAGCTTGGGGTTGTCGTGTCAGCTGGAGAGATTTTCCTCTTACACAGATTTGGCATTTGTGTCCTCTTTAGGTGAACACAGCTTGTTTCACTTCAAAAATAATAACAAAGGACACCAACCCTGACCTGGGCCTTTGAGTGGTTCTGGGAGGCAGCAAGCATAGCTTGTGCTTGAAAAAAAGAGGGGGAGGGGAGCTCCTTTGAGCATGAATTTTGAATCTTTATATGGTTCAATATTTCAGTTCCATCCTAAAGCCTTAAAATCCTTTTGATGTGAATCAGTCCCCTATGCCCCCAATGGCAAAGGAAAAAAAAAAACTCTTAATGACGCCGTAGGCACACACCTGACCTTTAGGCCAGTGGAGAGGAACACCTTTGCATTTTAAATCGTAAGATTTTGGCTTTGTTCCTTTTAGGGGCTGCCTGTTTTTAGGTATGATCATGACATACCAAATGTGCTCCTCTGCCCTTATCAAGAAAACTGAATGATGCTTAGGAAGTTTCCAGTTAGATGGGAAATTCAGAACAGTGTCCCATAGAAATCCTGTGGTTCGAGAAGTGAGAATGTGAGTTTAACATGGTGTGTCTCCCAAGCACCCCGTAGACCCAGATCTGAGGATCTGCTCCAATGCAGGGAGGTAGTGGGGTGCACTCTGTCCCCCAAGTTTATCTGACCTCATGGTTTATTTCAGAGTGCACTTGACAGAAGTTGTGTTTGGTAAGACCGATTTGGGGAAATCTTACACTGAATGATCTCTCAGGCTGATTCTGTGGCTCGGGTCAATTCAGCTTGTCGTCTTCTCAGTTTTAGACAAGAGAATGAAAATAAAAGATTACAGCAGAGTAGGACTTATATTGGGGGGGGGACCCACTTCCTGCCTATACGCCAGTATCGCACCTACTCTGAGTTCTATAATCTGTGCCTTGCCCATCACCGAGGCTGATTTCTGTTCCGTCACTAACTGGCTATGTCTGGCACACACGTCACCCTTTGGGGAACAGTTGTGTCCCAGATTCCACCTTCCCAGGGTGACATCTTAGGGGAAGGCAGAGCAGAGAGACAGTGAGAAAGGAGGTATATTGTGGAGCCAGGAGATGGGGCAGTGAAGCATGGATTCACTTTTATCTCCCCCACCCCAAATGAGAGACAGAGAGCGGAAATGTCAGAGGGGGCAGCCATGTCATTGTCCCTGAATCCCTCAGGTAGAGTCATCTTCTGACAAGGCCACTAAGGGGAAGTGACAGGTATAACCAAGGTAATCATCAAACTCTTGTCTTGTCTGTTTTATTCACTCAGTTATCCAGCTTCCTTGGTATAAAGTTGACATAAGCAGATCAGAAAGATGCCAGTGCCTTTGGTCAGGGTGTGCTGGATGTGCTTCAAAATTCTGGGAAGGGCCTCATTCAATGGTTTTCACATGTTGGAAGGTTTTCTTCTACTTTAAAAAAAAACAGCAGCATTAAAAGTCATGCCTTGTTGCTGGACCCTTGCTAATTCTCACTTTTCTATAAAGAACATGTTTGCAGCCTCTGATATTTTTAACTGTGCTTGTTTTTCTCTCACTTGCAACCCCCCAATTGTGTCCTCTGCGGTGCTGGCCACGTGGTACCGCTGAGTCTGGCTGGGATGGAGGAGGGAGTGGTGGAGTGGAGCTGCAGCCTGCTGCAGCCAAGGGCTGGGGGCGGGACGCGGAGCTCCTGCGCGCTTGCGCTTGCGCTTTCTGGGCCGAGTGTGGGCTCAGGAAGGAGGCAGAAGGAACAAGGGTGGGACAGCAGCACACATAGTACTCCACATCGGGAGCACAGGCGCGCCCAGGCGCAGGGAGGCACGGAAGAACCACAGCGTCCTGGCTTAGAGGAGGAGGAAGTCGTAGGAGTGGGAGGAGAGGGCGGGTTACGAGAGCAGGAGCTGCCGCGGTCATGCATAGATTCAGCTCTTGTGATCTCCACACTTACCCAGACGTGCGGGTCTGACACTGGTATGTCACTCTGTTTCTTG
>PVKN010023192.1:0-14890 GCA_004027915.1 Capromys pilorides | reverse complement strand
CCGGCCCCAACCATCTCGCCGGCCCCTTATTAATAGAATTTTGTGTAAACTTTCTCAGATTCTGTGAATGTAGGAGACTAACAAAGGTTTAACTCTTTACTAGAGAGCACAATAAAAATACATACAAACAAATATTAAAGACAAAAGAAATGTGTTATTATTTAATCTCCTTATTCAGCAACTGGTCATGTTACATAAATTTCACTTTTCATATGATTTAAAGTAGAAACAATAGAGTTAGTGTGTCTTGACACACCAAAAGACACTATAAGGCATACACATTTCATGCACCTAATGAAGATGTTTCAACTGTAAATTTCAATAAATATACAAAACATACTGTTACAAAGGAAAATAAATCACAAACACGGCTAAAAACATTCTTCAGATTTTTTAATAATTCAACATTTTTATGTTTTTAAAACTTCACATTTCAGAGTAAACACTTATGAGTCATTTGGCATTGAGATGAGACTGAACTCATCTATAAGTGTACTGAGCCACATATGGTAGCATATGCCTGTAATCCACGTATTCAAGACTGCTGTGGGTTCAAGACCAGCCTGTATTACATAGTGAACACAAGGCTAGCCTGAACTAGCCTCACTTCATGAACACTTCATAAACACATAACACAACCTCACTTCAAAAAAAATAAATAAAAATTAAAAAAATAAAAATTAAATCTATATGGCTATTCTTCATAACATTATTTCCACAGACAATGTCTTTCCAATATGTTTGTTAGGTTTACCTGAAATATGAATTTTCCAAAATACAATGGAGTTAAGTCATTTGATGACTTTTTCTCTCTTTATACTTTTTCATATAATTTCATTCCTAAAGTCATTCTTAAGTACAATGAACTGTCAGGGGCCGAGGAGATAGCTCTGTGGCACAAGTGCCTACCTAGCAAGTGCAAGGTCATGAGTTTGAATCCCAGTCCCGCAAAAAAAAAAAAAAAAAATACAATGAACTGTCAATTCTTGATAAATTTACAGCACATTAGTAACACAGTGGAACATTTCTAACAACTAGTGAGACTGATCTCTAGAATGATTTCTGATACTTATAAGATTCCTCCTTGGTCAGTCCATGGAATAAGGCTCAATTGCATTGAAAGTTTCCTGAGACTCACTGCACTCACTGGCTCCCTCTTCTCCATGAGTGCAGATAGGAAAGTATGCTTACCTGCTGAAATCTCCCCTTCATAATTTCACATACAAAACCTTAACTCACAGTCTGACAAGGGGATGTGACCATTATGACAAGGTTTACCATACTGCATTTCCTGAAGCAAGTGTGGTGTGCATATTAGGTTGACTTGTGTACTCCTAGGGCCTTGGTCCTGTGTGAGTTCTCTGGTGGTTAATAAGCTGTGACTTCTGGGAGAAAGCTCTCCCACACTCATTGCACTGATAAGGTTTCTCTCCTGTGTGAATCCTCTGATGGTTCACAAGCTGTGACTTCTGAGAAAACGCTTTCCTACACTCATTGCAGCCATAAGGCCTCTCACCTGTGTGTGTCCTCTGATGTGGAATGAGGTGTGACTTCCGAGAGAAGGCTTTGCCACACTCCCTGCATTTAAAGGGCTTCTCTCCTGTATGTATTCTTCGATGGTTAATAAGACTTGACTTCTCTCTGAAGGCTTTTCTACACTCACTGCACTCATAAGGCTTTTCTCCAGTATGAGTTCTCTGATGTCTAATTAGCTCTGACTTCTCAAAGAAGGCTTTTCTGCAAAGACTGCATTCATAGGGTTTCTCTCCAGTGTGAATTCTCTGGTGAGTGTTCAACTGTGACTTCTGGGAGAAGGCTTTGTCACAGTCCCTACATCCATAAGGTTTTTCTCCTGTGTGAGTCCTCTGATGAGTTGCAAGACTTGACTTCTCACCAAAAGCCTTCCCACACTCAGTGCATTCATAGGGTTTCTCACCTGTGTGTGTCCTCTGATGTGATATGAGATGTGACTTCTGACAAAAGGCTTTTCCACATTCACTGCACACATATGGTTTTTCTCCTGTATGAATCCTCAAATGATTAGTGAGGCTTAACTTTTCACTGAAAGCTTTCCCACATTCACTGCACTCATAGGGTTTCTCCCCTGTGTGGGTTCTCTGATGTCTAACAAGTTGGGACTTTCTGCTGAAGGCCTTTCCACATTTACTACACACAAAGGGCTTCTCTCCTGTGTGTGTCATCTGATGTGATATAAGATGTGATTTCTGGGAGAAGGCCTTTCCACACTGCAGACATCCATGAGGTTTTTCTCCCGTATGAGTTCTCTGATGATTGATGAGGCTTGACCTCTCTCTGAAAGCTTTCCCACATTCCCTGCATTCATATGGTTTCTCTCCAGTGTGAATTGTCTGATGTCTGATGAGTTCTGATTTCTCAAAGAAGGCTTTTCTGCAATCACTACACCCATAGGGCTTTGTTCCTGTGTGAGTTCTATGATGTGTTACAAGCTGTGACTTCCTGCTAAAAGCCCTACCACATTCCCTGCACCCAAATGGTTTTTCTCCTGTATGAATTCTCTGATGATTAATGAGATTTGACTTTTCACTGAAGGCCCTCCCACACTCAGTGCATCCATAAGGCTTCTCTCCAGTGTGTGTCCTCCAATGTGATATGAGATGTGACTTCCGGGAGAAAGCTTTGCCACACTTACCACACTCATAGGGCTTCTCTCCTGTGTGTGTCCTCTGATGGGATGTGAGCTGTGACTTTTGAGAGAAGGCTTTCCCACACTGGTCACAGTCATAAGGTTTCTCTCCAGTATGAGTTCTGTGGTGCGTGATGAACTGTGACTTCTGGGGAAAGGTTTTCCCACATTTACCACAGCCATAAGCTATTTCTCTTATGTGTCTGCTCTGATGTTTAATCAGGCTTGACTTCTTGCTGAAGCGCTTTCTACATTCACTGCATTCATAGAGTTTCTCCCCTAGACGAGTTCTGTGATAAATGACAATCTGGGACTTTTTGTAGTTAATATTATCACACTTATCACACTGATAGTATTTTAACCAAGTGTCAGCTTCCTGAGGCTTGGTATTGAGAAATAATTTATCAAATACAATAAAGCCATCTGAGTCTCTTCTTTCACAGTCTGCTTCTGGAATTAGCAAATCTAAATTATGTTCCATAATCAATCCACCTAAATCATCTTCATTGTTTGATTTACTTAAAGGAACAAAATCCATGCTGACAGCAAAATTTTTTCCAAACACATCCCATTCATGACATCTTCTAAAACTTCTTGGTTGGTTTTGGTTGTCCTGTTGCCATGTCATAGGATCATCTACTTGCCAGACTTCTATAATGGAAACAGAAAACCATTTGGCTATGTTTCATGGAGAACACCTCAAATGCTACACAGAGAATCTAACTGCTTATTAGGGATTAGCTTCTGAGCATAAAATAAAACAAATAGAATGCCTGTCTTCCACATATTGAAAACAAGCAGGAAGCTAGATATGGAAAAAATATCTCTGGCTATTAAGAGACAAAAGCTTATCAAAGAATATGAAAAACCATAAAATTAGTAATGAGGAATACAACATGGAGGCAAAAGGAAGTCCTGGTCCAAAGCTCTAGGACATTCTAATCCAGCGTTAATTGCATCTTCACACACACACACACACACACACACACACACACACACACACTCTCTCTCTCTCT
Organism: Capromys pilorides; assembly: GCA_004027915.1. NCBI lineage: Eukaryota > Metazoa > Chordata > Mammalia > Rodentia > Capromyidae > Capromys > Capromys pilorides. Next base: position 11,209 of record PVKN010023192.1, on the reverse strand, counting down.
CTCTCTCTCTCTCTCTCTCCAGGCAGCACAAGTACTGAACAAAAGAGCAAAGAACTTACATGTCAGTGGAGAACACTGAAAATAGAGTATTTGTTAAAAAAAATAGTAATAATAAATAACAAAGCTGATATCATGGTAAGAACTAGGAAGAAAATGAACAGACTGGATACAGTAACGGGCTAAAACTACTTCAAGCTTAAAGAATAAGAAATATTTGCATAGTTTTTCCATTCTTAGGTTTACGAAAGTTTCATTTAAACTGCACTAAATCTCCAGCATTAACTTTATGTAGCACTTATCAAAACTTATCTTCTTCTTTCATGGTAACTGTAGGTGAACACTCACTGGAAGGACCCAAGACACATTTTCCCATGGGGAGGAGTGGATATGGCCATTTCTCATCAAGTCTATTTCTATTGTTCTCACAACATAATCACTTCCTTTCATGTAATAAGTGTTCTTCAAAAGCTCCACTTGCTAATAAAAATTTCTATTTAGAATATTTTCTGAAGTCATATGTAAAGGTCTGAAAGATGACTGGTAATGTGAGCACTTCTGCAGACTTCAATAACCATAGAGGCCACATATTTGTGGAAAATGCTTAACTCATTGAGCCATAAATGCCTCCACGATGGAACAATCAGCCAGACTTGTTGATGATCTGATGTGGAGAACAAGAAAAGAATCAAAAGTAATCTCTAGGTATGGGACTGAGCAATTCAGTGGATTATGGTGTTTATTACTGAGCTGGGCAAGAAAGAAGTCTGGAAGCTAAATTGAGACTCCACTGTAGATGCAGTAGCCTTGGGATGTATGTGAAGACTCTGAAGTTAAAAAATATATACCAAGAAAAAAAAATGTGCAAACAGGAGGGTAGAATGGCACATACCTATAATCTTAGCTACTGAGGAAGCTAAGGGAAGAGAACCACATCTTCAAGGTCACCTTGGGAAATTTAGTGGAGTCTTGTCTCAAAATTTTAAAGAAAAGTGTGTTGGGTGTGTTAGGGATATAGCTTAGTGGTGGAATGCCCATGGGTTCATGGGCATTACTGTGAAAGACACAAAAAGAGCGAGATAGAGAGAGAGAAAAGGAAGGGAAGAGAGAAGGAAGAAAGGGAAAAAGGAAAATAAGAAAAGACAAAGATAAGACAGCCTTATACTTGGCCATCTTTATCCCAACATATATGTTCATTTCTGTCTTCAATACTCTTCTTGCTATAGTCTAATCTACTACATCATCTAAATTATCTTCCCTTTTTGCTTGTCCAATACTGGGTATTGAACTCAGGTTCTTCACATTGAGCTATATCATTAGCATCTTTTTTTCAGTACACAGTCTCACTAAACTGCGAAATTCGCAAGCTTGGCTCCATCTACCACTCCTGCTTTGAGCTCCCAGAATGTTGAATCACAGACATATGGCACCATGCCCAACCTAGAGAGATACCTTTCTAATTAGTTTACTGGCTTCCATTAAATTTTCTGCTCTAAGACTAGAACTTTTAAAAATTTAAACCAGAAATCTTTCTTCTATTTAAACTACTTCAAGTAATTTTAACCACTTCTAATGCCTACAAGTAGAAAGAAAATGATTTCTACGCTACCTTTTTTGGGGTCTCCAGCACTTAGAAACCAACCATATGGGCTATCTTTTAGTCACATTTCCTTAAAGTCAATAAGCTTATTCTCACTTTCCTCATCCATAGCTTTCACTTCTTATGGAAATGCTGTCCACCAGTTTTTCACACCGCTTGCTCATTTCACATTCATTACGCCTATTTTTGTTTTGTTTGAAGCAGTATATTGACATGTTGTTTAAGCTGCTCTTGAACTTACTATGTAGCCCAGGCTGGCTTCAAATTCACAGCAATCCTACCTCAGTCTCCTGAGTGCCAGGATTACACCCATGACATCCAGTTCATGCTTCACATCTAGAATTGGCTTCTCCACATAATTTTGTTATAGACTAAATTTTTATGTCCCTTCAAAATTTCTATGCTGAATCCTTAATTCCCACCATGTCTGCATTGGGAAATGGGTTTCCTAAAGAAGTAATTATTGTTATATCAGCAGGCAAGGGTGGAGCCTGATCTGAGAGTCTATGGCAGAGGAGACCAAGGGTGTACTCTCTCCCCACAAACACTCAGGCAAGAGGCCACATGAACACCAGCAAGCAAGCAGCTGTCTACAAGCCAGAAAACTGATTGATCCATTTCCCTATCTCCAAAACTATAAAATGTAAATGTTTAAGGCACCCTGCAGTCTTTGTTTTGGCAGCCTGAGCCGACTAATACTCTCTACTATATCATACAATTTATTTGTCATAGTACTTATCAGGGTTTGGCTATTTTCTTGGTCAAAGGCTAACCTGTTCATTTTTTTATCCTCCCACTAGAAAATAGGCATTATAGGGTAGGAATCCATCTCTCTCAAGCTCCCTATTGTACCCAACATAAGCCTAAAAAACAGAAAAAAAAATCAGTATGCATTCAGTGTAGAGTCAGCAGCAGCTGCCACCAGAGAAAAGCTGCCCACGTAACCCTCAGCTAGTGTCTGGAAACTAGGGTGCTGGCACTGCTCCTACTGCTCAATGAGCTAAGAATGTACACAAACAACCTCCTTCTAGGGACTGATGGTGAGTAAGAGGCAGTGGGCTATCTACCTAGCCCCTATAGGCAACAAGTTGCTGATGGGCTCCCCTGGGCAGACACTCAGACAGGTATCACTGTAGTACACATAAAGAGGTTGCTGCATTGCTTCTTCTAGATAGTGTGGGCTTCTTCTAAGACCCGGCTCAGTAATCTCACCAGAGGATGGAAATACCCACAAAGGGCCAGCAAGATAGCTCAGCAGAACAAACGCCTGCTTAGGCAAGGGCAGGGACTTGTAGCTCAGTTTGATTCCTGGTACCACACACCATGCTGGCCACTGAGACCAGGTGTGGTGGCACACGCCTGTAATCCCAGCACTGGGGAGGATGAAAACAGGAGGATTACTATGAGTCCAAACTGTGTAGTAAGACCATGTATCAAATACATAAATAAATAAACAAACAAACAAACAAGCCCCAGCTACAACAACATTTACATGCTGAGTCCAGGAACTCTTGTGACTCTCTACATATGGGGGTGACCTTGGAGGCCTAACACACAAACCCAATTTGTATAACTAACTGGGATTTGCAACTTCCTTGCAAAGAAAGATGAATGCTCAACAAGTTTCAAAGCTTTAAACTACAAGTATATCATTCCATTAGCTCTTGGTTTCAGATCTAAGGCACCAAAATCTGACGAAAACCCCCCAGGAAATGTGATTCATGTCTTGGCTACAAAAAGTGTTGCAGAAAAGGACTGGCCAGATAGCTCAGTGGATTAAAGCACCTACTTAGGCAGACTCAGAGACCAGGGTTCGACCCCCACCCTACCGTGCTAGCCCTGCCCATGTGGCGCACTGAGATGGCAACAGAGACTGGGCATGCTGGCATGCGCCTGTAATCCCAGCGCTTGGGATGATGAAAACAGGAGGATCACTGAGTCCATCTGTGTAGTGAGACCCTGTATTAAATACATTAAAAAAAAAAATTTTTTTTAAAGTGCTGCTGAGAAAAACTACAAGAACAAGTACTATGTGCTTCATAAATCAAGCACAATATGAAATCATTAACTTTTGCACCTATATGTACAAATAAAGCTCAGAGACCAACCAACTAAAAATACTGTAAGCAATGTAACTAAGTCTGGGATGAGACTTCAGAAAAAGTGAGAGAACAATTAGAGTGTTCAAGGAACATCTCATGAATGAGCAGAATGAATATTCAATTCCTGCAGACAGGATGAGGATTTCTGCACAACTCAGAGTGGAGTCAGTTCAGGGGCAGAGAATAAATGGTAAATACCTGAAAACAATGAGAAATCTTTAAACCCAGGTACCTGTGTATCCCTGTTGCATGGAGGGATACCAGACATCCTGGGGATTTGCCATATCCCAACCAAGGATGGGAGGTGGGAGTAAATCAAGGTGACTGAGGGGGCAAATGTCTTCTCACAGTGCTTTAGACATCTCAGCAGCACTGAGTGCTCATGGCCCACAGCAATGTAACTTGTCACTCACACTGTCATTCCCATCTCTGGTCCCAATTTTCCCAATGTACTTGTAGAGATCGCATCCCAGTAAGTTTCTGCATTCAGAGACATGTCCTCCTCTTCTTCCTTCCTCCTCCTCCTCTCTCTCTCCCTCCCTCCCTCCCTCACTCTCGCTCTCTCTCGCTCTCGTTCTCCTCTTTCCCTCTTCCCCTCTGGCCAGGAGCTGTTTCTGAGGGAAGCTGGAATAAAACAGTGTAAGGAGGTTTAAGAGATCAGTGTATGTTGGATGGCTTAGAAAAATCAAATATGTTACACATCACTGAAGATAAGTTATGAAAGATTAGAATCTAGATCCATCTAACAAGCTCTGAGGAACTTGAGGAAGAAGAAACAATGGGCATAGTTCTTTGGATTTTTTTTGTGGGGTGGGAGCCTTCAACTCATTATGCAGCCCAGGCTGGCCTCAAACTTTAGGCAATCCTCTTGCCTCAGCCGCCTGAGTGCTGGCATTATAGGTCTATGCTACCACATGCAGAAATAATACCAGGAACATATTGTTGTTATAATCCATTGTATCTAAAACTATGGAAAAACACAGAAGAACCTAGGTTAAATGGAATAATATCTGGAGAGAAATGATGATTTCATTTTCTGTTATAGTGAGAATGAACAGAGAGGTTTTGCAGAGTGCTCCTAAATTGAAGAAAAACTATAATTTTGGCATTCACAAGGAAGGGAGTCTTGGACACAGGGGAAGATCAAACAGGAAGTATAAGTCCCTAATTCAACAGGCTAGAAAAGTTAACAGGCCTTTGATGAGAAAGAAATGTTTCATTTTAAACTACAGGTAAGAAACAACTAAAATTGATTTACCTGAGTAGTTAATATTAACTGCTCCAAAGCAGCAGTGGTTTAGAGATTCTAAAAAGTTCCTGAGGCACATTTCAAAGACATCACCCACACCACTGCCCAGCTGAGACCAGGCCTCTCATCTTCCATCTGCCTGGTTTTCCCAGACTTACCTGCAGGCTCAATTTCATCTCCTACCCAGGGTTCTTCACCTTGCTCCAACTTGAAGATAACATCTGGTTTCATGACTGTATACCCTATTTAGGGGAAAATTGCAAATCACAAATCAGGCTGTAGACCTGAATGCATGTTCTTTAGAGCCTGTAGAAGGGCTAGGGACCTCACTATTGCTGAGGATGGTTGTGGTACTTGTCAGGGGAGCTCTGGCTCTTAACTTGAGCATTACTTCCTGGCTCCAGTTCACACCCGACAGCCTGCTACCTCAGATCCTTCTGAGCCTTCCCATGGAACAGCGAGGTTCCGAGCTCCTCCAGTGATGAGGAAAGCTGAATTACCATCAGGAAAGTCAACACAACAAGCTTCACAAGGCTGAGCAGTGCACTATCTTCCCCTCTGGAGCCAGAAAGCAATGCTTAGGATGAGGACCAGAGCTCTCCCAAAATAAACCGTAACCATTCTCAGAGACAATGAAGGTCCCAAGCTCCTCCTCCAACAAAAAAATAGCCAAGTTCATCAGGAAAGCTAGCATGACAAGGTCCTTAGCAAAATAGCCCAAAAGAACCAGCAGATTTCCAGCAGCTCCAACAGCTTCTCCAAACAGCATAGCTAACCACCTCAGCCAGCTCCCAACAGCCTCCATACACCTCTTATGCTGCCAGCAACAACCTTCACATTGGCCTCCCACACCCAGCACCATGCTAGTTCAATTCAGGTGGTGTAACAAGTTGACAACCAATTAACTTTTTTTTTTTTTTTTGCAGAACCTGAACTCAGGTCCTTGTGTTTGCCAGGCAAGCGCTTATTCTACTGAGCTATCTCCCCAGCTTGACCACCAATTAACAATCCATTACACCTATCATCAGAGCTACTGCAAAGACTATGTAGGCTTATAGCACAACATGTGTTGTACCATAATTCATATGCAGTAAGTGCCACCACAACAACTACTATCACATCCATTCAGAGAATGTCAACAACCTAAGGCTTCACTACTGGAGAAAGCTAAATTCTTTCTGTGAGTGTGGAACTGGAGAACGAATCCAAGGCTTCAAGTGCAACATGCAGGCGCTCAACCACTGAGCTGTCTCCTACAACTTTTTTGGTTTTGAGTATCATGGAGTCACCTAGGCTGGTCTTGAATTTTCTATCCTCAGCCTCCCAAGTAGCAGAAATTATAGGTTTGAATCACTAAGCCTGGCTCCAAACACAAAAAGTATTTGAAACAGAAAGTATAAAGAAACTCCCCAGTCTCAAAAAAGCTCTCCAAATCTAAGGAACTTTGACCTCCTAAATTTCAATCCAAGTTCATTTAAAATTTTCAGAATCCAATAACTCAAAAAAACAAAACAAAAACTACTAATTAGGCACACCAAGGTATTCATGGGACCCTTTCTTACCCAGTGACACAAGGCTGCTATAGTTCTCCAACATGACATCTCTGTACAAGTTCTTCTGGTGTGGTTCCAGGAGTTGCCACTCCTTCTGGGTAAAGTCCACAGATAAATCTTCAAACGAGAATGACTCCTGCAAGAACACAGCTCTACTAAATCTGAAGCAGCACTTCAGCATGGTAGGGAAAGACCAGAGCTAAGGCCCATGCTCTTCACCACAAGCTACATAACACCCAGATCCCTGCCTCTGCTCAGTGTCAGGTGATGAAAGGCAACTGTGCGTCTTTCTATTTACACAAAACAAGATGGGTGGGTTGTTTTCTATGAACAACTAAAGACTGAACCAGAACCTTTACACTGATCTACTTCCCCAGCCCAAGTCAGTAAATTACACAGGCGAGGCTTTAACTTGCAATCCTCCTGCCTCAGCCTCCTATAGCACTTAGATTATAAGTGTGCAGCACCATACCAAGCTATGACTATTTATTAAGGTGCTGCTTGGTTAAACCCAAAGCCTCACACATGTTAAACCTGGGATAGGTGAGTAAATTACTATAACCACCAATAAAGTATGTCCTGACTCTCACATGCGCCACTGGATGACAGGAAAAGAAAAAAATTAAAATTAAAAATTAAAAAAAAAAAAAAAAACACACTCAAAAACTGCTTAGTCATGTAAAGACCACACACTACATAAATCCATTTACATTGCCATGTCTCAAAAAGGGCAAATGTATAACATAAGCAAATTAGCAGCTGCCTCAGGCAGGGGGTAAGAAGAGAAACTGATCACAAATGTCACACAGATTCCTACATAACAGTGAGGATCTACTAAAACTGGATTGTGCCAATGGTTATACAGTGTAAATTCACATAAAAATCACCAAATTATGCATTAACATGAGTGCATATTATTAAGACTAATGATGCCGACAAAGATATTACTATGAAGAATTTATGTGAACATCTGACATCTTAGATGAAATATCTATTGTCTTGGAAAACAAGTGTACCCAAAGTGATGTAAAAAACAAAATACTGAGCTGGGTGTGGTGCCACATGCCTATAATCCCAACACTCAGGTGGCTGAGGCAGAAGGATCACTCAAAATTTAAGGCCAGTCAGGGATACATAGTGCGACCGCAGCCACCCTCTATCAAAGAAAAGAAAGAATGGATACTAAAACTGTTAAAGAACTGACCCTACAATTTAAAAACTTCCTTCAAAAAAATTCAAGATCTGGGTGTCTTTAGTAATAAATTTTGAAGCATTTAGGAGATAAAATGATCTTACACAAATTCTTTTTGAGATAGGGCTTCGCTATGTGGTTCAGGCTGGCCTTGAACTCACTTTATAGTGCAGGTGGGCATCAAACTTAAAATGATCCTCCTGCCTCAGTCTCCTGAGTGCTTATAGTACAGGCGTGCGCCACCACACCCAGCTCATAAATACTTTTAGAAAAATAAAGAGTACAAATCTCTCAATCATTTTGTAAGATAAGCAGACCCCTGATCCCAAATCTGATGAAGACATAAGAAAGGAGCTGTAAGGCAAATAACAAAGAATCAAAATGTCTAATTAGCCATGCATGGTGGTGCACACCTGTGATACTCATCACTCAGAAGACTACGACAAGAGGATCATCTCAGTCCAATGTGAGGCCATTGAATTCAAAGCCAGCCTGGGATATGTAACAAGACCTTGTCTCAAAAAAAAAAAAAGTTAACAAAAACATCAACTACGAAGCACAGTAGTTAGCACCCAAAAGTCCTAGCTAGTCAGAAGATCATTTCAGACCAAGCAACTGAGACCAACCTGGGAAAAAAAGTAAGATACTGTCTCAAAAATAAAACAAATTAGTAAAATGATCCTGACCATGTGAAAAAAACACATGGCCTTTTTTTTTTTTCAGGACTGGGGTTCAAACTCACAATCTTGCACTTGCCAGGCAGGCACTTGTGCCATGGAGCTATCTCCCCAGCCCCTCTTTTTGTAAAGCAAACTAAATTCAATATTCAAATTCAACATAAGCTGAGGGTGGTCACAGAGACCTGTGCTGAGGCTGAGGCAGGAGGATCCTCATGAATTCAAGGCCAGCCCAGCTGAATAAGAAAGTTCAAGGCCAGCCTACACTACATAGGAAGGCCCTATCTCAAAACAAAACAAAAACCAAAATTCAAAATAATGAATCACATAATATAATAAAGAAGAAAAATGTCGTTATCATTTTTTTTTTCAGACGAGATCTTACTATGTAGATCAGGCTGGCTGTGAACTCTGTGCAGCCAAAGCTGACCTCAAATTCACAGCAATCTTCCTTCCTCAGCCTCCCCAGTACTGAGATTACAAATATGAGCCACCACACTGGGCCTCATTTCAAGAGATGCAGAAAAGATAGGTGTTAAAACACTACCAACAGACTAGCTGTCAGAAGGAACATAACCTTCTAAGCCTAACTGCTAAGTGAGCGCCACCTTGAAAGGTGCAATGCTGATGCTGCCTCAGACCAGAAGAGGAGCGTCCAGTAGACTGCTTGGTAGAGACTGATGTCTACCTCCACGCTGCTCAACACTGTAATACTAGCTGGACACGTCAAAGGCAGCCAGAAAAGGACTTTTAAACTTAATTTATTTTAAGTAACTTAAATTTCAACTACATCTGTAGCTAGTAGTACAATCACATTGCTGTGAGGTCACAAATGTGTCTGGTGTTTGTTCTGGGTTCTAGGGACCAGTCCCAGTGGCAGGGGTACTATCCTATTCACAGTGACCCTTCTGGGTTGATACTAATAAGGTGATGTTGACTGTCCTAAGTCATGTCAGGATAGGGACAGTTGTAAGAGCAAGAGGAGCCATGTGATGAGAGGCCTAGGGCTTTTAGCCAGCTAGTACCAGCCCAATTTCACGAAGGAGAGGGCCTGAAGATTGAGTTCAGTTTCACAGGTTAATCAACCATGCCTACCCACTAAAGCCTAATAATGACCCTGACACCAGCCTCTTGGGTGGTAAAGACATCACTGTCTCCCAGGAAGGTGATGTGTCCTTTTCCATGGGAACAAGCTATAAAAGCTACACATTCAGGACCCTCTCAGACTCTTTCTCTGACTTGTCCTATTTGCAGCCCATACAATAAAGCAACTATAAGTACAGTGCTATCCTGGCTTACTTACTCCTAATAAATTATCTAACTGGAGGTAATCACAACACCCCCTCAATTTCTAGCTAGTTAGTCCAAAGTGCCGGTGACCTGGAAAAGCCTGAATCTGCCTCACAATTGAAGTGTGAGGCAGTTCTCTCAGGGTCTGCACCTGAAAAAAGTGGGCAGCGCCCACCTAAACTGCTATGTTGCCCAGTTAATCTGGACACAGCAGGTAAGCAAGTCAAGAAGCTCCCTAACTCTTCCTTTACCCCACATTGACCTGGAGGTCCTGGTCAGTACACAAAACACAAGAAAAGAGTGTCAATAGTTAAAGGAAATGTAAAGCTATTCAAATGGAGTGACTATATGTGGAAAAAAATCAAACAGACCCAGTGTAATGTTGGGTACTCTCTCTCAATGTCACCCAAAACCAGTAAATAGAAGGTCTCCTACAAAAGCACCGTGCACTAACAGACTGCACCACTGGAGCTGCTGGGTCATTTCCTAAGGGTGAGCTGGCATACATAATCTTCAACTTCACTTGTGAATTCCTCACATTAGTTTTAAAAATTTTTTTTTTAGACAGAATTTCACAATGCAGTCAGGTTGGCCTCAAACTCGGTGACTCTCCTGACTCAGCTTTCTGCGTACAATGTTTCTCTTATAAGCCTAACCTATGATATGATTTATTGAGACTTCATTCAAGGAGAAAAAAATGAGTACTTATTGCTCAAGAAATACTAATTTCCTATGTGCAGTTTGTTTCTTCCTTTGAATTATGCAACTTATTCATACTTTTTTCAAAAATGTAAGAACCAAGTTTACAGCTAACATAATAATCATGCAGGATACCATGATTTACATGTAATATTCAAACTTTTAAGAACTTTCCAAGGTTATGTAATTCACATATCATTCTTCCAAATTTATACCAATCCCAATCTTCTGTTCTGACATTGTTTTCCCATTTTCTTAATCACACGAACTTTCACTGGAACATTTACTTATCTCTAATCATCCCCTGGAAAAATGATGCGGAAGAACAATCAACTTACTTGTAATGTGGTCATTTTCTGTTGCCTGCACCAGATGATTCGCAAATGTGAGATGTGTTATATTCTGGGTCTCTTCTGCTTCTTCCACAAAGATGTGGGGTGGTCTCAGCAAGGTTTTCTCCACTGTGAATGATTTTTGGTCCCAGGAAGCCTGTTTTCCTCTCTAGAAGCAGGCTTACTTGTAAGAACCCAGATCTGTGGGTATAGGACAGATACCTTAAACTGGCATGTTCATATCACAGCTCATTCCAGGGACTTAGGAATTTACGATCATGTAAAGCCAGAGTGTGCTTACTGTATAATTAAAACTGGCCTCTCAGGAACAGAAGCAAGATGCACTACGATACAATACAAGTCCCTATCTCTGCAAACAGAAAGTATTATTACAAATATTTCTGTGATTTATTCCATATTTACAGTGGGCTGTATTCTATATTTAACAGGTGCTATGAAGGAAAAGACAAGTTCATTTCAAATCAAATTTTTCAAAGTTTATGTGATTTAATTTAAAA
>PVKN010023191.1:0-14887 GCA_004027915.1 Capromys pilorides | reverse complement strand
AAATTTTGATGAAATCATGACTTCTCAAACTGATCAAAACTAAAAGAAATAAAAAACCTAAAGTCCTACTACTGTTCAACTGCTAATTACTACTAATAAAACATTAAGATCAAGAAAAACATGAGATCCCAATTATCTTACAAATTCCACCAAATCCTTAAGAAATCACAGCTAGGCACAGTGTGCGCCTGCAATCACAGATACTTAGGGAGGCTGAAGCAGGAAGATCACAAGTTTGAGTGAGGCCAGCCTCAGTAACTTAGTGAGACCCTACCTCAGAAATTAAAAAGGTCAGGGGATGCAATTCGCAATTCAGTGACCAAATCCACCTAATACTCATGAGGCCCTGTGTAGAGATAAGAAATTAGCATCTCAAGAAGCAGAGAGCAATAAACAAAGCCCAGGGACAGTTGTAGTCTATTACTGGGAATTTCTGGAATCTGGGATTCAAGGAGGCACCTAACAGCTTATCCTGAGGGCTCCTTGTTTGTTGTCTCCTCCCTTGCTTGGGATGTTAATGGTTGTCTCCTCCCCTGCTTGGAATGTTTTTAACTAGCATTTGTGTGAATCTAGTGATAGGGAAAAGGTGGAAGTCAATAGAAAAGGTGGTCCTCACGTGATCACGTTCACTAGCCCAAAATAAAGCTGAGATGCTTGGGGGTTCTGGGCTCACTTTGAGAGAGACAGATCTCAGTGAGACTTCTGAGCAAAATTCATTGGGCCTTCTCATCGTTTCTTTCGGCACCGACTCATAGCATACAACAGCCCTGGATTAAAACAAATCCAGCAAGGGGCACCACACACTCAGGATCCCCCACCTCGCTCGGACTAGAGCTTTCTTTTCCCCAGTGAATCTGTTCTGCTCATAACGACAACAACAAAAAATCCAGAAAAATAAATTTAGGTTTGTCTTAAGAATAAACAATTTTAAAATCCATAAACTGAAATTTATTATAGAAGAGAAAAAAATCCGCAAGAATATCTCAACAGATACAGAAAAATGTGACAAAACAGCAAAAACTCAAAACAAATGCTTTTCTTTCCAGGCAAGCATTTATCTCACTGAGCTATCTCCCTGGTCCACAAATGCTTTTCTTAATAGGGAAATATCTCCTTGAAAACTGGTAATCTGTGAACTGTGTATGGTGGTGCACACCTGTAATCCCAGCACTTGGGAATCTCGGGCAGGAAGAGTGCCAGGAGTTGGAGTCAGCTTGGGCTACATAGTAAATTCAAGGCCAGCCTGAACTACATAGCAACAGCCTACCTTTTTTTTTTCTTTTTTTTTTTTTTTGTTTTTTGGTTTTGTTTTGTTTTGTTTTATTTTGTTTTGTCTTTTTTGAGACAGGGTCTCACTATGCAGTTCAGGCTGGCCTTGAGCTCACTTTTGTAACTCATGCCGGTCTCGAACTCTCACATGGATCCTCCTGCCTCAGCCTCCCATGTGCTGGGATTACAGGCATGCGTCACCAAGCCCAGTTGCAACAGCTGTTTTTAAAAAAAAAAAAAAAAATTGGGAATGGAATCTCTATGCCCACTACAGAGTCACTTTCCAGTAAGCAACCATAGTTACTTCTTTTGAACTTCTTTTGGTCTAAAAGTTTGTCAGGACGTTAAGATAAAAGGGGAGAGAGGCTAACTGAAAAGAAACAGTCCAGATGTCACCATTTGAAAATGTTGCAATTGTCCACATAGAAAATCAAAAGGACTTCTAGTAGTGAGACCCTGAATAACCTGTAGCCCCTTCCCTAAAATACAAAAATAATAATAGAAAACAATCTAATACTGTCATATATTATAGTGATGATTAAAAACAGTGGTATCAGTACTTAAAAAGTAGATTTCTTGGGAAGCTGAGGCAGGATTGTTGTGAATTCGTGGCCACCTGGGCTAGACAGTGAGTTCAAGGCCAGTCTGAACTGCACAGTGAGACCATATTTCAAACAAAAACAAAGTAGATTTCTCTAGAGAAAATTATGACACTATACTAAAAAGACCTTAAAAACCCAAATAAGTGGAAATACATACCATATTCTCGGACAGGAAGGCTCAAAATCTTACAAGATTTCAATTCTCCCCAAAACAAATTCGGTCAATTCCAATTAAGTCCCAGAAGATTTTTTCATGTCATGTAACAAAGCTGATTCTTAAACAGCAAAGGTCCAAGAACAGCTAGACTCAAGTTCTCCCCAGAGATCAAGATTTCTGGTAAAGCTAGAGCATTAATAATTAAGAAAATATAGGAAACAACACAGAAACGGAGTAGATGGCGAGTGACACTGAAAGGTGAGCCAAAATCAGATCCATGCGCGCAGAAACTCAACATGCAAGAGATGATGTGAGGTCACTGGTGAACAGAGGGCCCACTCAGTATCAGACCAGGGGTGACTGAAGCCACAGAGGGAATAAAATGAATGTGACCACACACAAGCAATTATCGATGAATTATGAATTTCTGAATTATGAATTTGTGAAAAACATTTAACAAACACAAAAGAACATCTTTATAAGCCCAGAATAAGTAAGGTTCTAGTTAGGTTACATAAAATTAAGACTTTCCATTCACCAAGCTACAACATAAGAGAGTAAAAACACAGGAATATGAAAGAGCAGTGCTACCAGGTTATCAGTTTTACAACTGAACAGAAATAAATGGATAAAAAGACATGACCAGGTATTTCGCATTAGGAAAACATAGGTGGTTCATAAATATATGAAAAGATGTTCAATCTTAATAATCAAATAAATTCAAATTAAAACCAAAATGATGCATCTCTTCATAACCATTCCATTGGCAAATATTAAGAAAGGTTAGACAGGTTACAGGTCAACTATAACTGTTATACTCTGCTTGTCAAAATATATAAATGACAAAAATTGTTGTCCAAAGTAGAAGCTAATTAGAATCACTTCAAAAGAACCTGGAACCATTGCATGACATTACCTATTCGTCGCCTGAGCCAGCAATTCCACTTCTAGCAATCAGCCTATTATGGTGCTACTCCAAGCCATTTTTGTTATTGCTGTTGTAATTGTTCACTAACCACCAAAACTGCTTTTGAAAATTACATGTCTGTCACATGGTACGATGACATCTAAAAATTTTCAGTATTAAGCTTAAATGATAGCAAATGATGATTTCTAGAGCATCATAGTCTCATTCAAAGTACAATTAATAATACTTTTAAAAGTACCATTATCTTACTACTGACCAAAAATAACTGTATACACTGATAATTAAACAGAAAAACTGAAATGTTGCTGGAAATGCATTTCTTAAAGAAATGGAAGAGGAGGTATATGGATTAAAAGAGGTACTTCCCAAATTGCACACCATATTTTAAATTATCCCTTCCTTTTCCACGGCTATTTTTTGGAGCTATTCTCTAGTTTTTCCATGTGGGTAGGTGGTTTGCCTCTCTCCTGTAAACTGAACTTTCAGAAGGTCTCTATCACTAGCCTGAACATTATCAATTTTAGAAAAGGGTACATAAAACTTAACGATCTAGAAATTCATTCACAACTTCATATCATAGACGTAAACCAGGATGAAAAATAAGAAATTCTTACAATTCTGTACAGGAAGAATTGGACAAGAATCATCAAAATAACAAAAGCTAGAAACAATACCAAAACGCCCACTAACAGCAAAATGTATGAACTGTGTTATACTCACATCCCAGAATATTACACAGCAGTTAACGGTTTACACCTATACTCAATGTTAGTGATAGAAACATAACATCAAGGGAAGAAGCAAGTCACAGAAAACCTTACCCAGAATGATTTTTATACAGAAAACAGAAGCCATATAATCATTGTTATATACATCTGATAAAATTATTTTTAAACGCAGATAACAATATACAATTCAGCATAATCATATGTGAGTACATTCAATATTGGTTATTTTGATTTTTGGACTGACTGGTCATTTCATAGATGTTCATTTTGTTTGCTAAACAATTTGCACATTTGTTACATATATTTTGAATGCATCAAACATTATACTAAAATAGAGACAAGATTTTTTTTAAAACATTCATCATATCAAAAAATGCTTTTAATCACTTGCCACTAGAGGCGTACATCTCGTACATCTAAATCATGAAAATCCTATCTCTATGTTAACCATAGCAATAATTGGTATATATGAATGTTCACTGAAATTGATTGTATGAGGCTCAAATGTGTTAAAAACGGCCAATTAGCTGTGAGAAATGAGTCCATAGGAAGACAAAGGGGTACAAAAGAAGCAAGGGGGCTAAAAGCAAACAGCAGCAAGCTGCAGTTAAAAAGAAGCTAGTCAGTAAGGAAAAGGCAAAAATATTAGTTCGATGACACAAAGTACTAGCAAGGATGTTAAGAAATGGCATTCTCAGTACCAGTGAGAGTAAAAATTGATAAAACCACTTTGAGAGCATCTGTAACATCTGGTTAAGCTCAACATGCACATCTTCTGCTATCCAGTAGATGCCACTAGGGGTGCTCCTAGAGAAACTTCCAAACATGGCCAGCAGACAAGAACAGATTTATTGTGAGATTGTTTTTAGGACTCAAAAACTGAAAACCACTTTAAAGTCCATCAACAGAGGAATGTATATGCAAATTATGGTATATTTACATGCACAGTGTAATTCTATATCAGCAATTAAAATCAATGAACCAGAAAAAGCACATTCACTTTATTGACATATAGATTTCAAAATGCAATGCTGAGTGAACAAAGCAAGTTGCAGAAAGACATACATAGTTTAATACCATCAAAGCTTAAAAGTCAGTAATACTATATATGTTTATAGATTTTCATCATTATGTATAAAATATGCAAGGAAATCATTTACCCAAACCTGAACACCATGACTACCTCTGGGAGAGGGAGGAACCGAGATCACCTCCAGAGTCTTTTAAGGATTTGAAGTAAATTTGGCAAAACTGTTATTTCCATAAAACTGAAGTCGTGGACTAGTTAGATACACATCTGTGTTTTACATTCAAAATATTCTAGAAATTAAAAGGGGGGAGAAGGCAAGCGTGAGGAAATAGAGCAGAAAAGACACCAACACACACCCACTGAGCACCCAGCAGCCATCCTGAAAGGAAAGCAATAGTGGTGAGTCGCTAAAAGCTTTGGATTTTTGCCCTCATATATCTTTAACTTCTTTTAATTTAAAAATTTTTTCCATATCTTTATAATCCCATTTCCGTTAAGATAAAATGAAAACTCGGGGGGTGGGGTGGGGGGAAACCTAGCTAGGACTGTAATTATGTGGGAACTGCTCCCTGGACAGAAGAATAAAATCTGTGAGGCTTCCCTTGCCAGAATATTGGAAAGAACAAGAGATTTTTGTGAATGCCCTTAACACCGTATAAAGCACTTCACACGATCGCCCAGGGACATCTACCTTGTATCACTAGTTAATGTGGATAAACACTTTGCAAATGAACAGTTTTTGGAGTGTATGGTGTCTGTGGAAAAGGTACAAGATCACCTACACCTCTGCTCAATTTTTGGTCTTTGAGGGACTTTATCTTCAGTCCCCAGAGCAGAATGGCTGGACGTCGCCAACAATGCCTGCTTGCGCCCATCCCCTTGCCGCGAAATTCGGGGATGGGGATGCTCAGCAGAGGTGAGCGGCACTTGCACGAGGTTAGACGCCTCCCAGTGCGTTCCTTCTGGAGGGCACCAACTCTGGCTTAGGACGCCAGCTCTCTCCAAAACAGGCGGGGAGAACGCAGGAAACTCGACACCACTCGAGAACAAAACCCACACAAGAGCAACCACCACGCACGGGAACCAGACCCCACGTAGCACACACTCAGGTACACGCAGGACGCACATGCGCACGATACTTCAGGCAGGGGTCGTGTCCACAGGTGGCGCAGCTACTCACTGTGGAGCACGCGAACCCTAAGACGAAGGACAGTAACACTAAGGGGGCCACCCACGGAGGCTGGGAACCCATACGGACCCAGGGAAGGGGGCGCAGAAACACAAAGGGAACAAGCAAGGACAGACGCCCGTGCGCTCTGACCGAGGGGGACCTGTCGCCTACTAGGAGTGTCACCCACCCGCGGGCTCACTCACGGACCAGGACTGGGACGCCCGGCCGGCATGGGTGCAAAGTGCCCGAAAGGTCCTCTCCCAGAGTCCTCCCACAGACCGACCCACCATGCAACACCCCGGGACCTACACTCGCAAAGGGTTCACTGGACAAGGGGAAAACATCAGAAAGAACCAGTCACACCCCCTCCACGCTGACCCACGCAGACAGTGAGCCTCTCAATGAGTGACACACACGATGCGCGCACACCCACACTCACCACACACCCACCCAGGGTGTGATATACTCGATCCCCGGGTATCTAGGCTGCAGCGGGACTGGGTGACGCGTCTGGGAGCCCTGCCACGCGCAGAGTGTCCGTCCACTCACCCGGGCCAGCAGCCCGCGAGCCTCGGACACGGACAGCAGCCGCCGCCGCCTCCGGGGCCCGGAGTGAGCCGCAAGGCGGGAGGCAGGGAGTAAGTAGCAGGCGTGTCACGTGGGCAGCAGCAGCGGCAGCAGCGCGCACGCGCACTCCGGCTCCCCGCCCCCGCCTCCGCAGCTGCCAGCCCGCCCGCCAGCCCCCAGGCTCACGGTACCCCCCCAACCTCCCTGCGAGAGTCGCGGGCGCTAGTGTCCAAGGGGGAGGGAGGACAGTTGTCTCGCCTTAGCGGTCCCCTGGGTTCTGCCGCCGCCCCCCACCCTGCGGCTACAGCCTGAAACTAGTGCATAGAACTCCCCGCTGAGGTGGCCAAGGGGCCCAGGTCGACCTGCGCAGGTTGCCCCACCGCAAATGAGGGACACTGCCTCCCCCCACCACGCACCCCAGAGCACTGGACCCCGTCCTGAGCCTCACAGGTGCGCCCTCCGCAGCACCGGGGGGAGGGCGCCCTTCCAAGGAGGGGTCGATTTCCCCTGCAGTGACTGAGTCCAGATCAAGCTAGTTATAACAGCTCAGTGGTGAAGGGGGAGTCGATCACTGACAATTGCGTTTCTTTTCCACAGACTGTCCAAAGCCACGGAGAAAATGGTGGAAAATTCACCATCGCCATTGCCAGAAAGAGCGATTTATGGCTTTGTACTTTTCTTAAGCTCTCAATTTGGCTTCAGTAAGTACTCTCCTGAGAGGGTCGCTCCCTGGTGTCCAAGGAGCAGGAAATAATGCATTTGTTCTTAGAATGTGCAAACATCAGCTGATTTGTCCTACTTACACGCCTTTTTAAGACCTGAAGAGAAACCATGTTTGCTGGAGTGTTCTGATTACACTTGCCCAAGACATTTACTGTCAATTCAGATTTAGCACCAGACCCAATGGCAAAGTGAGTAAAACCTCGTGCTTGCCCTTAAAGGGGTCGTGGTCCTCTGAAGAGTAGTAAATCGGAGGTCAGATTCTTCCCAGAAACTGTACCTGGCACTGACATTATAGAAGAATTAGGAGGGAAGACAGAAAGGCCGTGAAGGCAGGTAGAGATTTTAAGTCAAGCATTTGCTCCAAGGAGCTTATACCAGCTCGGGAGTGAAGAGAGCTGGGCTAGAGAATAGAGAAGACGGGCTGAAAGATGTATGCCTTCACAGCCAGAATCTCAGTCCCCATGGTGCTCCACTCACACATAAGGAAACTGATGCTCACAGAGGGACTGACATGCTCAGAGTCACACAGAGGACCTCAAGTCCTACCCCATGGAGTGTTTGGCAATTAGCTAGCAGGCAATCAAGAGGAAAAAAATTGAGCAACTCCAATCTAACTTTTTGGAATCTGGTGGAAATTAGGAAGGTGGAGTGGTGGTCCTTCTAAAAATCAACCTGAGGGTGAAGCCCTAGTGGAGTCTGGTAAGGAGCAGTAACTCCCTTCAAATTCTGACTCCTGCACCAATCAGTGAGTGAGTGACCTGGGACTTCTTTGAGCCTTTTTTTTTTTTTTTAAATATATTTGTATGTTACAGGGTCTTGCTAAGCAGCACTGGGATTATAGGCATATGCCACTAGGACCGGGTTCTGTGGGTTCAGCACGCCCTAAGGGGATCCAACTGAAGTCCTCCAGCTTGCCTAAGTTTGCCTAAGCAGGGGCTTTAGTCTGCTGAGCTTTCTGGCTGGGCCTTCTTTGAGGTTTCAATTTTCTCATCTGTAAAAGGGTGCTGATAATGATGCTTACTGAATGCTTATTATACATAAACCATAACCCTAGAGTTAGGTACTGTTATTGTCATTGTGAAGATGAGAATCCTGGGCTTAAGCAACTTGCTCAGGGTCACAGAGCTAGTAAATGACAGAGTTAGAACTTGAACCCAAATACAGAGATTTCACTCTGTTCCGCCTGTTGTATTCACTGGGGTAATTTAAGTAAATGTAAGGGACAAAACGGAATTGTTAGGTGCTGTTATTACCATTTTTGTAAATTCCTACTCAAAGAATATTTCAAGAATTAAAAACTATACGAATAAAAACAATGACACTAAGGCTTAATCTCTGTGACAACCACAACTGCAATTTAATTCAAGCATTTGGGTTGAACATGCCAGGCACAGCGGTGGGCCATGGAGAAGCTAGCCAGCCACAATTCTTCTGCTTTGAGAAAATTTTCGTTCTATGAAGAGGAGCAAGACAGTGGACAAATTAAATAAGTGTATAGCATATACAATGCCAGATAATAACATATACCATGGGCAGAAATTATGCAAGAGGAAGATGTAGAATGGAAAAAGTTCAAGTGTGTTCTGTACCATTTTTTATTCTTCATTAGTACATATCACAGTATAGTGAAAAGATCAATTTATCCCTATTTACCATTAACTTCATTTAATTAAATAAGTTATTTAGAGAAAGGGTCTCATTATGTAGTTCAGACTGGCCTTGAGATCACTATGTAGCACAGGTTGCCCTTGAACTCATAGTGATGCTTCTGGCTCCTCCATCTTCTGAGTACTGGGACTAGCAGCATGCATAACCATATGCCACCCAACACTAGATTTTACATTCAGACAGGGCAGAGACTTCAGGGTTCACCATTATATCTCACATTCCTGATACACAGAATTCTACAATATATATTTATAGAGAAAAAAGAATTATCATTATTTGTTCCTGTCACTTCCTTGACCAGAAAATACAGCCTAAGATTCTGTTTCTTCATCTGTGAAAACTGCCTTCAGACCTCAGGGTCATTCCGAGGACCCAATGAAATAATGCACGTGGGATGAGGCTTGTCCCCCAGTGAATAGTCGATGCTTTGCTACTGTTATTACCAGGGACCACAAAAGAGGCAACCAAGATTTGGGGTTGAGGAATAGAAGACTGTACCCTATAATGACCAGCACTGCAGTGAACTCCACTCTAAGCAACTAAGCATCTGTAATTACTTGCACCCATGATTATGTGGAGATGTCGTACTGAACATCTACCACACATACAGCAAATTGCTAAGTGCTATGAGAATTACAATCACTGAGGCAGGATTTGTACCCTTGAATTGCTTAAAGTATAGTGTGGGAGTTAAACTGTTAAAAAATGACTAACAAGGGCCGGCGAGATGGTTCAGTGGTCTAAAGCGCCTGCTTAGGAAAGCTCAGGCAACTTCAGGGACTGCAATTCGATCCCCAGCACCACATGCTGCACCAGCCCCACCACCAGGGCAGGCTGAGCCAGCCACAAAATAAATAAACAAACAAACAAACACAACAAGTAAATAAATAAATTTTTTTAAAAAATGACTAACAATAAAGTAATTACAGCAAGTCCTAGAAAAATGATACAAGTAAGGGTCTAGAAAACGAAAAAGGGAAAATCACTTCTGAGGGATTCGTGGAAGAGCTTTTTTGTCACATCCAAACTGAAATGGACTGGTCTGAATTTACGTCTTACTGACTTCTTGTTTGTTTTCATCCTACAGTACTTTATCTTGTCTGGGCTTTTGTTCCTGAACCTTGGCTACATTCCTTAGGCTTAACCTACTGGCCTCAGAAGTAAGTTTAAGTTTTTTAAATAAGAGTGAAATTAATGCTGTTTTGAAGGATCATATTCTTCCTTAAGATAACCCAACTGTTCTATAGCTTTCTTTAAAATCCATGAATAGCCATACAGAAATTAACTTTTTAAAGGTAAGCTGGGCATGGTGGCAGCCAGCATAATCCCAGCACTTGGAAGGTTGAGGCAGGAACACCCTTGTGAGTTTGAGACCAATGTGACCTACAGAGTGATTCGAGGCCAGCTTGACCTGTACAGCAAGACCCGTCTCAAAAAGACAACGAAAAGGGGCTGGGGAGATAGCTCAGTGGTCTAAGTGCCTGCCTGGCAAGTGTGAGGACATGGATTCAATCCCAGGTACCACATACCATGCAAGCTCCAGAAGGGCACTCCATGCCGGCCACCAAAACCAGGTGTGGTGGCGCATGCCTGTAATCCCAATACTAGGGAGGCTGAGACAGCAGGATTACTACAAGTCTGAGCTGTGTAGCAAGAACCTGTACCAAATAAATAGAAGATTAAGAAAAAAATTTAGTAGCCAGGCGTGGTGGCGCACGCCTGTAATCCCAGCACTTGGGAGGCTGAGGTAGAAGGATCCGTGCGAGTTCGAGGCCAGCCTGGGCTACAAAAATGAGCTGAAGGCCAGCCTGAACTGCATAGTGAGACCCTGTCTCAAAAAGACAAAAAAGAAAAAAATTTAATAGATAGCAAAAATGTTATTATATTTTGTATCAGGACTTGAACTCAGGACCTTGCCTTTGCCAGGCAGGTGCTTGTGGCCCTGAGCTGTATCCTCAGCTTAAAGGTTATTTATTAATACACTTCTAATGAAAGAAGATGAGGTGAACACATTTCTACCTCCATTTCTTCACAAAACCTTGCTAAAATTACCACAGAGAAAGAAGTTCAAGGTATAAATTCACAGAAATAAAGGATAGTATGTAACAGGCATTAACAAAATTCTGAGAAGTGATTGACACGGAAATTTCTGTGTTTTCCTCATTGTTAGAATAATGAAGCCATCATGAATACTTGTGTCCTGAACTCCATAACAGCTTAGACATTGGAAGAGAAACATGTTTAAAGAACATAAGGCCCTCTCTCCCTTAGTCCCCATGCTTGAGATCCTAACCCTGCCCTTCCCCGCAGGAAACATTTTCAGCCTATATAAAGCTGGAAGAATCTTTAGCCTGGGTCTACAGGGTCTGACTTTAGAAAGAAGTGGACAGCTCCATGGCTGACTGATAAGATCCTCCTACTTTCCCAAAGCCTCCCTGCTTTATGCCACACCTTCCTCTCACTAAAAGTTGGGAGGAAGCTGACCAGTGTAAGAGAAAAGGATCTGTAACTTCCAACTGTAGGGCGACCGGGGTAAAGCAGCCACGTGTCCTACCTGAAGGCTCTCCTTCAGGCAGGTGACCCTGCCTGCCCACAAGCACACACTGCTTCTACTCAGCATGTGAACACTTCATTCTTCACAATGGAACCAGCATAAATCACCAGACACTGGAAGAAAACCTTTAACATGAACTACAGAAAAGAAAAGGAGAGCTTAGAGAAAATGGAGAAAACGCCAGGTGTAGAAGAAAACTTTTTAAATGAATTAAATCTTCTAGGAGATATAAAGAGCTAGTTAGGTGTAAAACAAACAGTATGCCAGACAAAGAGATTAAGGAATTACTGTATTTGAAAACTGTGACAGCCAAAATAGGGAGGAAATTATTAAAGAAAGTACCAAATAAAATGTCTAGATAAGAGTACTTGTTGTACTTAGCTGTGCTGAGAGGCATGTCAGAGTACTGGTGTCTAGAGTTTTAATAGAGGAAATCAAAGAAATACACAAGGGCCAGGGAGATAGCTCCGTGGCACAAGTGCCTGCCTGGCAAGTACAAGGTCGTGGGTTTAAACCCCAGTCCCGCAAAAAATAAATAAATAAGTAAATAAATAATGAAATACACAAAAAGATATAATTACTAATTTCAGAAAACACAAAATGGGGGCCAGCAAGAAAGCTCAGCGGTCTAAAGCACCTGCTTAGGCAAGCTTAGGCAACCACAGGGACCAAGGTTCAATTCCTGGCACCACATGCTGCTCCAGCCTCACCCCCAGGGCAGGCTGAGCAGGTCATAATATAAATAAATAAACAAACAAATAAATAAAGTTTAAAAAAAAGAAAGCACAAAATGTTTCGCACAAAAAAATTAATACACTAATGCCAGGCATGGTGACTCACACCTATAGCCCCAGCACTTAAGGTTGAGGCAGGAGTATCACTGGGAGTTTGAGGCTGACCAGCCTGAGCTACACAGTGAGCTCAAAGCTATCCTGACTACAAAGCAAGATCCTGTCTCAAAAACAAGCAAACAAACAAAACTATAACCAGAATTTGTGACCTAATTATAGCAAACAATAGAAGGTAGTCCTTATCTCCATTTCAGGAAGTCTAGAAAAAATGGCTGAAATTGAAAGAAAAAACAAAAAATAATAATATGAGCATGTTATGTAGGGTGAGGAAGTACCAGAAGAAACAGCTCAGCTATTTAAAGAGGTCCTCCCTGGGGATGAGACAACAGGGTAGGATGGATGAGACCAAAGACTGAAACTTTTTATTCTAATACTTGTAGAACTATTTGGCTAATTTTAATAAAATTTAGATTTTAATACTATTTTTTATGACCGTTGAGAATTATAACTTGGGTTGTCTGTTCTCAAGCCAGGCTCAGTGATATGTGCCTATAATCCCAGGACTCAGGAGGCTGAGGAAGAAGATCTCCACAAGTTTAAAGCCAGTCTAAACTACATAGTGAGACCTGGGGCTGGGGATAGCTCAGGGGCACAAGTGCCTGCCAGACAAGTGCAAAGTCCAGAGTTTGATTAACAGTTCAGCCAAAAAAAAAAAAAAAAAAAAAAAAAAAAAAAAAAAAAAAAAAAAAAAAAAAAAAAAAAAAAAAAAAAAAAAAAAAAAAAAAAAACCAGAAAAACAAACAAAACAAAACATAGTGAGACCCTATCTCAAAAAATAAAAGATGTCAGTAATCTACACTATCATCTGTCATCTCTTTTCCAGATACTGGGCAGTTGCATTGCCTGTCTACCTCCTTATTACTATAGTAATTGGGTATGTACTCTTATTTGGAATTAACATGATGAGCACCTCTCCACTCAATTCCATACATACAATCACAGGTAAATTTATATAAAAGGCAATTAGTGGGGGATGAAGAAATGGGGTATTAGCACGTTTATCAGAAAAGCAATCAAGAGTAAGCTGCAAGGCATCTGCTAGGACAAAAGTTCCTATCTTCCTATTAGCTTTCATTTGTTCTGTAACAGGGATCTAACTCAGGACCTTGCACTTGCCGGGCTGGTGTTTATGCCTGCTAAGCTATCTCCCAGGACCTATCATTTGTTCTTTATATCTTGGGCTGCTCCCACAAGAGAAATGATGTGATATTAAACCTTGTGTGTCTCATTTCACTTAACATCACAACCTCAAGGTCGATCCATTTTTCTACACATCACTCAAGTTTATCCTTCTTGAGGGCAGGGTAGTACTGTATTATTTATAAGCCAAAACCACACTGTATCCATTCATCCATCAATGGACATACAAGCCACTTCCAAGATTCAGCTATAATGAGTTGTGCTGTTATAAACAGGATTGTGCCTGTATCCCTCAATTAATTCCATGTCTTTTAGCAAAAAGAACCTAGAGGAAATTAATACCTGATACAGAGTTATACAAAGACATACACAGAAGAAATGAATTACAGTGAATATGCACTAGCTCTATTCGTGCAAGAAATCAATTCCAAATTATAGGACTAGTTAGCAGGTGTATTTTCCCACAAAAACTACAAGTATACAAAGTATGTTCATCAGCAACTTTGCTTGAAACTTCTGTATCGGAACTGTCACTGTGAGCAAGGGATGGCAAGCAGGCATATGCAGACCTGTTCACGGGAATCTGAACAGGGTGTGGACGCCCCTCAGGATCGCTGTGGGTACCTTACCCCAAGTAAGGAGGGTAGAAGAGCCACAGCATGTTTGTGGAGTAACTTTCCTTTTCCAAACCAAATATGTGACCCTATGCAATGTATTTTGAAAATCAATTATAGTAGTTTTAATTTCTTTTTTTTTTTAATTTTCTAAATCTGAACTTTATTTTTTTTTTAGTTTCAAAACACATTATTAGTGCATTCATAATAATTGATACATTGAATATTGTTGCCCTCATAGTAGTTATACAGACCACAGGGTGTAGACATGATAAATTTTCTAATCTATATTAGTAGGGGAGTCGTTTTAATTTCTTAGCTGATACCTACTGTATTCGCAGTATCCTTAACTGGAATTAGAGCAAATAGACATTTTGTGCAAAGTGAGGAAATAGTTAAGTATTTACTCCAAAAGATGTAATAGTTTTCAGTGTTTATACAAATATATCTTCAAGGCCTGCCTGTAACTATCCCTATGAAAAACATGAAGTGAGACTTTAGTAATCATTGTACAGCTGGAGGAAATGCTAATTTTTTCCAAGTTAGGGATGAGAAAAGTACTTCACTGATTGCATTTTTATTTGAACTGGGACATTTCTTCTAAAGAGAGAATTTAAGTAATCATTTAATTATGTTAAACATGGTATTTGTCATTACCCAGACATCAGCCTAGAAAACTATGTGATGAGTCTTAATTAACTAGAGACTTACAGGAGAAACTGCATGGGTAAACATAGCGTCTGTTCTTTTCTTATAGATAACTATGCTAAAAACCAACAGCAGAAGAAATACCAAGAAGAGTCCATCCCAGCATTAAGGGATATTCCCATTCATGAAGTAAACCAAATGTTTTTTCTTGCAGACAAAGAACTTCACACTAAGAAC
>PVKN010023190.1:0-14884 GCA_004027915.1 Capromys pilorides | reverse complement strand
TGTATTGTTGTATATTACCCTGTTTCTGTCTTTGCTTTTGTTTTTCTTGCTCTTGTTTTTACTCTTCAAAATAAAATTATGGAAAAAGAAAAAAAGAAAAGGATGATGATCATTCTATGTGGATCACATTGCAAGGGCAAAAGAAAGAGAAGTCAGACAGTAAGACAGGTCCAGATACAACTCCACTACTGTGTCCTCAAAGTCCCTCATTCCAAAAATGTTACTGACAGTACCTGCAGATATTGATTTCACTGGAAGCAAGCTACTGGAACTATCAATATTAATTTCTTTCTTTTCCCCAAAACCCAGCTTCACAGGACTCTGAGGATGCACGCAGTCCCTGGGGACCAGCTGGAAGTCCACCTCCTCAGCCACAAGCATGGAGTTACAGTGAGGGTCGTCTGAGCAGGGCAGACTTTTCAACCCATGGTTTTACAAAGGAGAGACTTAGGCAGGGGCCTAAATTCTCGTTTTCTCTGTGTTCAACTTTTTTCTCCTTGCTGGAATATACACTGCTCTGTGGTCTCCGATTTGGCCTCAGGGAATGAATTAAAAGCATTTCTTTGTGATGGCCATTTCAGAACATTCTAGATACCATGGCTTGCCATATGCCAGGAAAAGTTGTTTCTAAATGGTAAATATCCACTCAGACTTCTTTCTAGTTTTAGCTTTTATATTCAGAGTCCTTTCCCTGTGTGAGATTGTACACACGTGTGTATGTGTGTGTGTGTGTGTGTGTGTGTGTATTACTGGGAAAAACAATTAATTTAAATATAATAAAGCATTACTCATCTTAGATCCATCTTAGATATATCTTCAAATTCTATAAAAGTAGGTAAAATAGCTAAGGCAAAAATACTAGGTGAGAAAACAAAATAGAAATAATTATGTACTACATTTTCTTGTTCTTTCTGGCGTTGTATTTTATCGAGTTCAGATTTCCTTTTCATTTTTTTATTTTTATTTTTGAACCAGGGAGTTCTCAGCTACATCACCCATCTTCTTTCTTGCTTGCTTGCTTTCTGGTTTGCTTTTTTCTTTCATTTTATTTACTGAGACAAGGTCTTGTTAAATATCTAGGCTGGCCTCCAATTTTCAATGTTCCTGCCTCAGTGTCCTGAGGAGCTGGGATACTAAAGGCTATTAATGTTTTCATAATTGTTTTTCCCCGTAATGCTTATTCTTAATTATAGGTATACATTAACAAAGTTACTTCAAACCATTTGAATTTCTTTTTCATTATTAAGAAGGAGTTGGATCAAATAACAACATAGATGTAATGATCTTTTCGGAGCGCACTTTCACAGGCATTATTTTTATGTTCATTATATTTTCATGTTTCCACATCCTTAGTTTACATATGATGACACGGACATGTACACAAGGTATGTCAGCAACAGCAATGTTGCATGTGTACAGGAGCTAGACTTAAATTTATAAATCTTTTCTTTTTTTATGATATACACCACCTAGCATATGACAAGCTTACTACTGTTTCTAACTAAAGTGGATCATATATAATACATGAAAATGGATATGTATCCTTAAAGAACCAAAATTCTACTTTCTTAATCCATTAGATCCATCTGGAGCTTAGCTGAGGCCATTTGACTGCCCTCAGGGCTGAGAGATTAAGATATTGTATCTGGTTAGAAAACTGCCAAATGCTCATCCTAGCACCTCACTGAAGAATGGGTGACCCCATGGAGGCCAGGGTGTCTTCTAACCTCAGAAACACAGCACATACAAAACCTAAATTCTCACACAGGCTCGTCTCCTTCCAACGTAACCAACCTAGAGAAATGCACAAACAACTCTAAATACTAATGACAGGACTTGGTTGAGTAAATTACACAACTGTTAGGAATAATGAATTATGAGATAACACTGTTGAGTGAAAGAGATAACAGCTTGCAAGAGTAAAACTGTTCCTTTTAGCAGATTTTTTTTAAAAAAAATTATTTATTTGCATTTGGTACAGGGTCTATAGGGTCTCATTCTTTTTGCAGTTCTAAAAGTGTATTTATATATAAGTGTGTGTAGGCACCTGGGAAACTAGATACCAGGCTGGGAGAGCAATGATACACCTGTGTGCTGCTTAATTTTCTCATGCAAATGACAGAAACTTGCCTGCCACCTTCCCCAACTAGACATGCATCACCTGTGGTCTTCACGAGTCAAGAGCACCCAGCTCTTTCTTGCAGCATTTTGAGCATGGGGTCGGTAGTACTTTAAGTGGGCAATGTGTGGCTCTCCAGTGCGTTGCTTCCTGTGCATCTCCTAGCAAGCTGTGTCTAGAGATGTCCCCTGTGTCCCCGGAGCACTCTGTCTAGGCATTTCACAACATGCAGTTGCTCACAGGCCATCTTTCAAATTCTACTATGATCATGGGCCATGCAATGTGTCATTTCTCTAATATTGATCTTCAAATGGCCTCACTTCATGTTAGCGAAACATTTGTAAAATCACGGTCTGATCACTCATTATAATTCATAAAATGTATTCAGTTAAGATGTAAATAAGCAAACCAAAAAATTCGTCTTATAGATTAAGCACTTTTAGAGTCATAGCTGTGCTTCTATAATTACACACTTACCTATATTCATGCATCTTTATAAGAGTATATCTAATTTAAGCTATGATTTAAAAAAAAAAAATCTGCCAGTCCCTACAACAAGCATACACGAGAACGAAAAGTAAATATGTAGCTATCTCACGCTCTCTTTATTGTGTTTTTTGAAATCTAAAACTGAATAAGTTGAGGTAAACCTTTAGATAAATTATTTGCTATAAAACTCATGCTACTTGCTATCTGAAATTCAGGAACCTGAACAGCTTGCACCTCTTGCAATATAAACCTGCTGCTTGGAACTGTATTGTTTTCATTTTCCCACTGAAAACCCATGCAGCTCTCTCACCAATTCCCTATCCTGACAGGAGCCTCACCTTGGGAGCGGTGCCATGCAGCTCATTCCTCCAATCAGAGTGGAAGCTGAACTACATGGATTTGCCTGTACTGGCTGCAACAGCAAGGCTGCTGCTGAAGTACATGTTGCAGTAGCCAGAGCTCCTTCCTTGACCTCGTAATGTGGACTAGATGTTTAAAAATGATTCTGTCCACTGCACATCCAGTGGCACCGTCATAGGCCACAGGAACCCCAACTTCATTTTTCAGGAGCAAGATCTCTCCAACCTCAGGTAGCATGATGCAGTACTAAACACATCCTACAGTCTCCTGTGCCCCTCCTCATCTTAGAAATGGCCAACACACACTTGAAAGGTAAAGCCAGAGAATTATCGTCCCTACCACCTGTGTTGCTGTCACTATGCTTGGAACAGGAAAGACTGTGAAGATGACAGTTCTTTCAAGATTGTCACTGTTAAGCACAGTGGCACACAATTGTAATCCCAGAACTCTGGGAGGATAAGACAAGAAAATTGGAAATTTAAGCCCAGCATGGGCAATTTAGCAACTCAGAGACAACCTGTCTCAAAAGGGATCGGGGAAGGGATGCATCTCACTGTATTCTGAAGCCTTAGGTTCAGTCCCCA
The DNA here is from genome assembly GCA_004027915.1 of Capromys pilorides. NCBI lineage: Eukaryota > Metazoa > Chordata > Mammalia > Rodentia > Capromyidae > Capromys > Capromys pilorides. The sequence goes on along the minus strand of PVKN010023190.1, from coordinate 11,332 downwards.
GTATTGCAAACTAAATAAACTGTTAGCAACGCAACCTGCATACCAAGTGGTGAATCCTCCTGACCACTGTCAACTACACTAACTTCTGTAATTGCAGGAATTTAAGATTGGTTTATGCCATCACTGTCTCCTAGAAATTATGCCAAATGACCCCTCCCGCAGCAAGCTGAGTGTGATGTCAGCAGTCACTGTCCCTGACTCCCTAGGGAGTCCTGCCCAGGCTACATCAAGATGATTCTGAGCTGCACAGAGAGGTCACTAATTTAGCCTTCCACTACCCTTCCCTGGGGCGGAAAGCTTGTCAAGGATTTGACTTGTCATGGATTTGATCTGCTACTGGGAGAAAGGTGTCAAACATAATGATATCAAGAATGTAGATAAAGCAAATGTCGAAGAGCATGGGAAGACACCCTGGGCTGTGTACAGCACCAGCTGGCGGCCTCTGTGACATCTACTGTCCTGCTTTTCTGGATGGGGATTGCTTGTAATGAATACTTTACCCAGGTTAGTTCGTGTATGACCATGACTCTGACCACAGCAACTGCAGGGCGAAACCTTATGACCCACAGGACCTCTAAGGTGTAAGAGTTCTGGAGCAGCACCCCAGCAAAAGCACGAGAAGAGACAAGCCCTTCACTCCCGATGAATCCTTGCTCCAGTCCTAGCCCCAACGCACAAAGAATATTTCATCCTCTTTGTATGAACTTAGTCTTCGCTCATTATATACCAGTAGCACCATGAATAACACTGACACTTTTTGCTATGGGGTCAAGGAGAGGGAAATAAAACCCACTGAGACAGTATAACCATCAGAATCAGAGACATTACACTGAATAAAAACCCTAATAGCCTGTAATTGGTATATTGATCCCAAGCAGTTATTACCAGTGGCTAGAGGCTTTTGTCAGTGTGCAAGGAAACTGTAACAGTTGGCTCTTCTATCTTCCCCCCGACAGGAGACTTGTATATTGAAGGTAAGTGAACCAAAATTAATAAATTTATACTCTGAACATTTAAAAAACAGCAAGATTCATCCCACGCGTCCCCCCATTTCCTTTTACATTATTTCAGTCCTAATATATTTAAAATATTTCATAATCTACTTAATCAAATTTATGTTTCATCATAATTCAATATATAGCTTTTGCTCTAAAGAAGGACTTTATTTTATTTGGCAGTATTGGGAATTGAACCCACTGGGCTACATCCTCGAACAAGTTTTTTTTTTAACTCATTTTCAGACAGGGTCTTGCAAAGTCCCTTAGGCAACTTGAACTTGTAATAATACTCCTGAACCAGCCTTGCAGAGGGCTGGGATTTTAGTACAGGCCACCACACTGCTTCTCAGAAATCCTCCTGACCACCCCTCCCCGTACTAAGCGACAATGCTCTTGGTTCTAATCCTTTTTTATTTCTTGATCACATTTCTACATGGGTTACATGACCTGCACAGAGAGTCACTTTGCCAGGACCCATGGCTTTGGTGTTTTTTTCCCTAGGTTTCCCAAAGCAGAGCATTCCAGGAGGGCGTTGCAGCAAACAGATATTTTGGGAGATAGTGCCTTTCGAATGGGCACTTGGTCTTCAATTAGAAATAAACTAGTTCTATAGCATTTAAAAATATTAAAAATAAGGCACAGAATATATACATTATATTTCCTCCTATTCCTATTTTTTTTTAATTTAATTTTTCCTCAATCCTAGGATTGTACTCAGAGCCTTCACCCTGGGTGACTTTCCCACCCCTTCTGAGCCAGGCTTTTGCTAATTTTCCCAGGCTGGGCAACTTGGCGTCCTCCTGCTTCAGGGCTGTATCATCAGGCCTGGGCCATTTCTATTTACTTAAAGGCAGCAAACACTATAATTCAAGACATGTCAAAGGGTAGAACTTTGTACACAGAATAAATGTCCTCAGTCCCCGTGTCATTTCTAGGATTGGCCACTTTGGATGTGAGCTTCCAAACTGAGCTGTCATTGCCCCTGGGCTCCTGGAGACACAATCATTCATTTGAGCTGGTACCACCTTTATACAACTCCACATTTATTTCTACTTACATCAGCTGCGGAATGGTGTAGATCCTGAAAACCAACACTGCAAGCAACAGCCTTATATGGAGCGTGTTATAGAGCAACCATGGGCCACATCAAAGCAGCGTTTCCACCTTCAAAGGACCTTTGGCTATTTTCAAATGACCCTGGAAAGTCCTTATTTTTCTCTACAGATGTAACAGTAAGGGAACACTGACAGGTTTAATCTAAAATAAGAATTTATCTATAGTAATGCAATATGGTGTTTTATATTTAAATGAGGACATTTAAATTTTTCTTTTTTTTTCTTTTTTTTATATTTTTAGGGAAGGGTCTACAGGGTGTTGAAAGTCTCACTACTAGATTAGACTCATAGTGATCCGCCTGTCTACAGCCTCCCAAGACTGGGATTACAGGTGCACCACCATGCTCAGTCTCAATTGCCGTCTCAATGTGCCCCAGAGGCAGGGCATATTTAAAAATTTGAATGAGCACATTTCCTATGCACCAAAGGCAGTTTATTTATTCCACATATACTTCACAAACATTCCCACAATTCATTCGCTTAAGTTCCGTGAGTGAATCTAATAAATTCTAACAAAGGCAAACACTGGAGAGGTAACATAAGAATATTTACCTAGACCTTGCTTAAAGTTCTGGTCATTCTAGTAGTACCCAGGTAAACTTTTGTTTTACCTTAAAGATTGAGAAAGTAGTTACTTTTAACATATTTGTTAAAAAAATATTTTGACCTGTCCTCTCCCACCTAGACCATTATCAAAACTCCAAATCTCTAATAAAACCAAGGACCTCTGCAGGCTGAGCTATTTAAGTTTCTGTAGCATGTCTCACAATTTGCTGGTGGGGGTAAATTAGTTGTGAAAAACAGAAGTCACCAACTGGGATTCAGGATCAGTACATTTTGGCATAGCTCTGACCTCAGTGTTGAGGCCTGAATCACCCTGAGACAGAGAAAGGGTGACTATTATTTTGTTCCTGTCCTTCTATGGCAGTGTCTGTGTCTCAGAAAGTCTCTCAGGAGGTGAGGTCTGTAGCCCTCAAGCTGAGCTCACCAACCAAGGGCCTGACTTTAGCCCAAAGGTCGTTGGTACTGCTCTGGGGCAATCACCACTTCTCTGCACGTTCAGTCAGAATTGGCTCATGTGTTACTTTTCTCTCATTGCTGGGACAAAATATCCAACACCCAAAATTAAGGCAGGAAAGGTTTATTTAGCTCAGAGCTTGTGGAGGTTTCAGTCCCTAATCATCCGGCTCCAACGCAGGGGGGCATTGCACAGGGGCAACAGTTCAAGGCAGCTGAATAAAATCAACCGGAGCCAAAGAGAGGAGGACAAGTCCTTTCTCCTCCCTTCTATTCTAAACTGCTATCCCAACTCCGAGGGTGGGTGCAGCAGCACTTGCACCATCTCCCTGCCCGCTGTGGCACAGGAGGAGGCTGGGTGCAGAGTGAGGACCCTGGCTCCCTGCTGAGTGGCTTAAACTGAACTTCTCAAGTTGATGCAGTATGTCAACCATGACAGTCATTTACAAGGTGTGATCACAACAGGAGATGCAAGTTTAAATTTCAAGTTTATTAAAGTCAGAGGCATGTTGCCACAAGACCCCCAAAGGCCCACACACACACACACACACACGCTCGGAAGGCCCTTACCCCAGCATTCTTGCCACTTCTTGAAGCAGTTCTGGAAGTCCTCTTTCCTGAATGTGTATATATATATATATATATATATATATATATATATATATATATATATATGTATTGCTGCTACCCAGTGCCACTCTGTGGGAAGGCAGGCAGGCAGCCTCATAAATCATTAGACTGTGCTTCTCATCCGCTGTGTTCACCAGATCTAGCGTGAGACTTGCGCCTCCTCCCCAAAGTCAAAACTGATGGGTCTGTGCCCATTCTGCCGCCCACAGAGTCAACCCAGGATCCCTGACGAGCTACTCCTAGCCAGACTTCTGCCTTCTTCCCCCAGTTAGCCGTGAGCTTCCTCTTTCCATGTTCAAGATGCCAAGCCTTCCCAAATCAGCTTTGGTTACCCAGCCACGCCGCCCACACAAGCTCCACCCCATCCTGGCCAGCCTCCTTCCTCCCCACGGGTCTCCTGCCCTCCCGCGCCCAGTGATAAAGGATCTCTTCACTTTTCTCCCACTTTCGTATCAGAGGAAGGAACCTTACAAAACGTCCTCGCAGGATCAATGCTCTGAATCTCTTCAGGACACGATGGCAGCTGTGCCAACACCCTGAAGGCCCTCAGGAAAGACTATTTTCAGAACTGCTTCAGAAAGTGGCCAGAATGACAGGATAAGTGTATTCAAAGCAAAGGGGACTACTTTGGGGGGCATGAATAGCAAAGCATCTTACTGCAGTGAATTTTTAAAAATGCAAGCATTCACCATAGTTTTATTTATCTATTTGTTTTTATGTATTTAGTACAGAGTCTCACTACACAGATTGGACTCGTAGTGATTCTCCTGTTTTCAGCCTTCCAAGTACTGTGATTACAGGCACGTGCTGCCATGCCCAGTCTCAATCACTCTCTCAGTGCACCCCTGGGGTGGGGCTGGAATGGCAGGCCAGGGATCGAACCCCGGTTGCTGTGTCTGCCTAAGCAGGCCTTTAATCCACTGAGCTATCAGGGCAGCCCTCACTATAGTTTTAGATCACATGTCACACATTGGCCTCCTGTACAGGAACAACTACTGAGGTCGCATGGTCTGTCCATGCTGGGAGGTACTGGAGTTTGAGGTCACTTCTATGCCCATGTGTCTAATAGAACTCACCAAAGACCTGCACAGTGCTCATCTAAAAGAAACGAGTTATTTCTGGAGGAAATTGACTACAAGGAGTCAGGGGACAGCAACCTCATCCATCCACGTCAGAATCACAGCCAGCCAAGTCTCTGAAGCTTGCCTTTTCCCTGCCTGAATCACTGTGCACAAAGAAACCGGACATGTAACTTCCTGCCATAACCCCCAGGGGCTCCAACCATTGCCACAGTGAAAGCGGTGTGCAGGGAGCACTGCCCTAATGTTCTTCCGCAGAGGACACTGAAAGGCCGTAGCACAGCTGTCTGCCTGGGTTTGGTTCCCTTTGCAAGTGCCAGAGCTTCCCACTTCTCTGACCCGACCAGTCGCTTCACCCGGAGCCGGATGGCGACAGGACCAGGGGACGGTCGTCCCGACTCTCAGGCCTGTTTTCGTCAGCAGAGGCAGGTATCTAGGGCAGAACTCTCTTCTGCTCTGACGAGCACATATGGGAGAGACGTGTCCTTTCCCAGTGAGGGGTCTTGCGGGCAGCAGTCCAGAAGCAAACTGAATTACCAATTAGGACGCTTAGAGGAAATAGAAGGCTAAGGAAATGCATGCGAATAAAATCCCAATATGCAGCCTAATGAAATTATGGGAGCCATAATCACAGGATGCAGGGAAGAAAATTCACTTAAAACAACACAGATGATACAGCTCCCAGGGCGGTTGCCTGGTCACGTATCTGCTCAGCCAATCCCACGCACGGCCATGTGGACCCTTCTGTTGCTTCACCCAGTGTTGATGTGTATTTCCATTCTCAGGGTGGTGTTGTGGGCGATGCCATCCTCACTGGGAAAAGCCAATGTTCACACTCTTTTCAAACAACTATCAGCACGATGGTTCTAAGCAGGGGATGCTGCTATCTTTGTGTGGCCAAACCACCTCACTGCCTAGAGAATGAGAACAGGGTCTCAGACACCCTCTGACCGACTGTCTGTTTTCACAGAGCCCCACGTGACCCTCACTAGCTTCCTTCTCCTTTTCTGCCTACCATATCTCTTTCTTTCAGTGTAGAAACTGATACGTCCATAGAAAGTTGGGACATGGCTGGGGAGATAGCTCCGAGGTCTAAATGCCTGCCTGGCAAGCACAAGGACCTGGGTTTGATCCCCAGTACCACATGCTGTGCCAGCCTAGGAAGCCCATGCTCGCCACTGAGACTGGCATGGTGTCACACACCTGTAATCCCAGGGCTGGAGAGGCTGAGCCAGGAGGATCACTGTGAGTCCGAGCTGTGTAGTGAGACTCTATACCAAACAAACAAACAAATAATTTTTTTTTTTTTAAAAAAAAGAAAGCTGGACTCAACGTGGGAATTGTTTACCTCTTTCTGCTCCAGTCTGGACCTCCACCACCCCCTCACCGTGGGGAACCACAACTTTGTGATTAACTAGTCAAAGCTGGCTGTCTCCCAGGCCCAAACAGTCTCTCTCTTAGGAAATTTCTAAACCTGGTGATAGGAGAGAGCTCCTCAGCCAGGAAATTCAAGTGGGAAGAGACTCCTGTACCTCAGGGATGGGCACCTTTCAGCCACACACACTGAAAGACTGCTTCTCTTGGCCTTGGCCCCCTGCCCATTGACAATAACTTTCTGCCAACCAAAGGGTCCAGGCATACCTCTGGTCAAGCCAAGGATGGAACCTATCCTTGTAAGTTCTAGTCCAGAGCACTGGCCTCTTGAGTCCTCAGACTTCCTGCCCAAGGACCTTGGGTCTACTGGGCTCTACCGAAGGAAGGGTTTGATTCATATAAACATGAAGATACCCACTTGTAGAGCTTAACCAACCCCTGTGCCAAGTAACTCACTTTTTCCTTAAATGAAAAGATTCTGAAACTAAGATTATAGATTTGAAATGGAACAGTCTTGTAGACCTGTAAATACTGTGCCATCCCCGAACTCTGAGATCCAAGTTTCTGCCTCATTTTGGCTGCAGTGACAATGTCCTCCCTCACAGAGGCCACCTCTTTCCTCCTCCCCACTTCCCCTCTGCTTCCTCCTCCTCCTTCTCTCTGGCTGTGTAGCTTCATTATAAGGTAGAGAAGAAAACTCTCTCCCCCTGTGGATAGATAACTGTGCTCCTAGGAGCCAGTCTTTAAGCGGGAAGGGCCAGGAGCCTCAGAAGTCCCTGCCTGACGCCTGCTCCCTGTGGGGAGCCAAGAGAGGGGGCCGGACCAGCGGAGGTGGAGGAGGGGAGAGCCCAGGGGCCTCCGATTGTGCAGTGGGTCAGTGAGCAATTAACAGGATGTTATTAGGGAGGGCTGTCGATCAGCTGGGCACCTCCCTATCAGGACTGTAGTCAGGGCATAACCTCCCCGTGACCCTTTTTAATGAGAAAGCTTGGTTGGAAGCTGCCAGGATCTGCCTGGGGGCACAGTCACATCCCTCCTCTGCACCTCCCACATTCCACCGGAGACTGAGCTGAAAAGGATGGCTGGGAGGAAAGTGAGGAAAGTGCCACGTGCACAGTGTCTTCCTGGGTCTAGGTGACAGTGGGCGCTTTATTTTCAAGGTGGCAAAGAGCAAGTCAAGTATGAGGGGGTACATTTTAAAACAATCTGGGAGGCTGAGGCAAGAAGACGGCAAGTTTGAGGTCTGCCTGGGTAGCTCAGTGAGACCCTGGGGTGGTAGCTCAGCACAGTAACCCTGGGTTCAACCTCTAGTAACACCTGCATGCGTGTGTATATGCGCACACACACACACACACACACACACACACACACACATACGCACCAATCTGTCCATCGATCCATCCATCAATCTAGCTGTCTTTCCAGAAGGCTGGCTCATGGGCTATGGAGATACCTTGGGAACACTGGGTTTCATTTAAATAAATAGAGACACCAGTCAGAAAGGATGCTGATGAATTCCAAACATCCTACAGCTTCCATAAACAAATCGTGAGTTATGATAAATTCTAAGTAAAGTCTGCGCCAAAGCCTTCCTCCTGGGAAAGGCCTTTCCCAACTACCTTACCGAACAGCCAGCCTCTCACTGCTCTTTTCCCTTGACCTTTTTATTTTTCTCCGTAGATGTTTCCCCTGCCTACATTTAGGCTCTATTTTTCTAGCTTTCCTTTTTTTGTTCTCTGCTTCACTGAGGATTAAAGTCAGGCTTTCACATGTGCAAGGCACGTGCTTTACCACCAAGCTACACCCACAACTCGATATTTTCACTTTACCAGGCCCTCAGCACATGTAGCAGACGCTCTGCCTTGCCTGAAACTAAAAGTTTACCATGGTGCCTGATATGACTTAGGCATCAGGATTGGGTTTTTTTTAAAGTGAATATGTGAACGAATAATGCCTCCAGGGATTCAGTGATATTTCCCCCCCAGAAATTAATGTCAGGAGCATGGTGACATGCAGAGTTGAGATCAGCTCATCCAACCTATTTGTGTCACACAGGAGATGACTCAATGGTGAAGTGACACTCCAGGTCTCAGGGTGAGCTCAGGGCTGGGACAGCAGAGCTGCAGACCAGAGAACCCATGCTGTGCTGCTGTCCGTGAGGGAGGCAGGGAAAGAGGAATGTGTGGAGCAGGCTAGGAGCATGAGGTACTCTAGAAGCTTCCAGAAACTTCTGCCTCTGCCCAGACACAGGGTTTCTGTTACTCCTCTGAGAAGAAGCTCTTTGGTCTTTGGACTTTCCTGGCCTAAAATTCTTTGCCCCAGATCCTCAGGGAACTGGCTCTGCTTTACTCTGTACACACAGACTGTAGGTAATTTCATACTATATTTTTAATATCTTGCTCATGAAATAAGGTTTCATGGTATGGAATTTTTTATTTGTAGTCTTATGTCAATGGTCAAGAAATTCTGGGTTTAGGAGTATTTTGGATCTTGATTTTTGGGGGGGGGGGTTTCTTTTTTTAAATTTATTTTTATTATTATTTTTTACAATAGTTAATACATTGCATAATATTGTCCTCATTGTAGTTGTTCAGAGTACAAGATGCAGGCATGATTTCTTGTCTAAACCTCATTAGTACAGATTTTTCTTTTCATTGCACAAAGAGAAAGTAGCTGTATATTGAGTCCAATAGTCCGTAACAGGATTTTGAGATTAGGGATCTTCAACTTGTACTTTTATACTAAAGAAACAACAATGGAACCATGACCCTTGTCTACCATTTCAAAAATTGTACAAACGGACTCTGTTCCAGGAAGTAAAGCTCCCATCTGTCTGTGGCCCCGCACTATTTCTTTGACTGTATACTTTTTACTTTCTGCCTAATAAAACTGCTCCTGTGCTGCTTACTGATTCTGCTTGAACATTATTTTTCTATGACGGAAGTCAGCAGACTTGCCAATGTGTGTATGCCACAGGTAGGACAGGCTTGCATTCCTTATCTCCACTTTGGAAACCTCCACAGGCCTTGTTGGGTGACATGCCCAGGTACCAAGCTGAAGGAACAGTAAGAAACCACCTGGCAGGGCTAGAGACACAGGTATCACGTGGTTTTCTAGGGCTGAAACCTAGGCTGAGCCCAGTCAGACTGCAGGGGCAGCAGGCAGGAGCAGGTGGGAGTGAAAGACAGGGAAACAAGAAAGCGGCACCAGGTAGAAGGGGTGACTTTAGGATTCAGGACTCTAATGGGGTTGTACGGTCTTCCCAGTAGCTCTGATTCCCGTGGCAGGACAGGGAGAAAGAGTCAAGGGCGGTGATTGAAGCAGAAGTTTGGCCACAAGAAGCCCCAGAGGTGATTTTTCAGGTGCTCTGACATTGACATGTGTTTAGAAGTTCCTACCTGGACTTGAGCGAGATCATTCTCAATCCAGTGGGAAGGAGGGCTTTGAAGGTTCTAAGAGCAGGAGGGCATGCTAATATGGCTGGGCGCATGTGACTGAGTTCTGTCCCCAGCACTGCTCCCCAAAAGCAGAACCACAATTTTCACCTATTTGACACAATTACTCTATATTCTGGGTGTCCTCATAAAAGCAAAAGTGACTTTTTTGGGTGTGTATTTCCTGAAAACCTACGCTGTTTGAGGACTATTTGCTAAAATAACAAGACAAGGCTGTGGGCCACAGGTGGGGACCCTCTGGCACCGCAGGCTCTAAAAGGTTTCCCTCACTGCTGTAGGCGAGGCGGACACAGCGGGGCAGGAGAGATTCTGACAGGGGATGCTTGTGTTCTTGTTGGTGCCTAGTCTGGCTCTACAATAAACAGAAAATACAAGAGATCACTGAATAGTTGCTTGTGGAAGGTGCTTTATGGTTACATGTCAATTTAGTTATAGTGCGTGGTTGTCAACTGGGAGCAATAAAAATAGTTAGGAAGCCACTTGGCATTTGAGCCGCAATGGCTGCCTACGCTGCCCGCCTAGTTTGGCAACCTGAAGAAAGCCATACCAAATAATTTTCTTTGTTTACATTTGTTTAATTAACTAATTTGCTATAGGGTCTCACTACCCAGCTTGGATTCCTAGTGACACTCCTGTTTTCAGCCGCCCCAGCTCTCCGATTACAGGCGTGCGCCACCACATCCAGTCTCTGTGGCCAGCTCAGGGCAGGGCCTGTGTGGCATGCGGTGCTGAGGGATGGAACTCAGTCCCTGTGCTTGCCTCAGCAGGCGCTTAGTCCGCTGAGCTAACTCCCTGGCCCTATATGCTGTTTTGTTAAGGAAAGATTTCAATGCTTTGAGAAAAGGTATCCTGCAATGCACAGGATGTGAACTGACCCAGGTCAGTGGCTCACTTTTAAAATCTCAGCACTTGGGAGGTTGGAAGAGGAAAATCCCAAGTTCAAGGCTAGCCTGGGTTATATGGAATAATCTTTTTTTTTTTTTTTTTGGTGATACCAGGGACCAAACCCAGGACTTTGCACTTGCCAGGAAAGCACTTATTCCACTGAGCTATCTCCCCAGCCCTATGGCACCATCTTGTATCAAAACCAAACCAAACCAACACAAAAGAACAAAAGAGTTGTAGATTGACATAGAGAAGGAAACTCTAAATAAATTTGGCCTGAAATGATTCTTGGAAGTAGAAACTGTAGTACGGGCAGGCAGAGGTACTCCACAGTTGAATTCTCATTTATGATCTTGGTCAAATGGAAAATGAACCAAGATCTTGGGAAGTGGACACTCTACGCAGGATTTTTGTAAGAAGTGAGAGTAGATCTGCTGCAGTCAGACCACGAGATCAACAAGTATCTCAAAGATGAGGTGAAATGGGTTCTTCTATAACACGGGAAGGAGAGGAGCTGGTTAGAAAGAACGTGGTGTGGAAAGCGGGGTGAAGGGTGGAGACAGCAGGATGGGAGCAGGAAGTATTTATCCTGAGGTGAGATTATTCTTGGAAGGAGCTTTTGGGAGGTGCTGTATGCTGGCGAGGGTGGGTCAGGTTCAGGGGTCTCCAGTGAGACTCAATTGCAGGTGGTGGTGTCTACGTAGCAAGTGTTTTGTCCCGATTGGCCAGTAGGGGCAGAGTTCAGCTCATCATTCATCCAGCTAAGAACTGGAATTTGG
>PVKN010023189.1:0-14820 GCA_004027915.1 Capromys pilorides | reverse complement strand
TGTCTAGAAGGGTACTGTATGTGTGTGGAGGGGTGTTAACAGACATAGAAGAGAGGGACAGAACAGGGGGAGGTGAGAGGAGGGAGGATGAGGGGCACCCTGTATTCAAATAAAAACTCAGGCAGGCCAGGCACACACCTGGAATCCCATCTTTCTGGGAGGGTATGGGCAGGGGGATTGAAAATTCTAGCCTGGGAAAGTTTGCAAGCCTTACCTCAAAAAAAAAAAAGGGCGGGGGATGTAGCTCAGTGAAAAGGCTTATGCTCAATTCCTAGTACCAAAAAAAAAAAAAAAAAAAGAAAGAAGGGGACAGGATGTTAAAATGACACATTTCAAGAACACAGTGAAGATGGTTCACTGCCAGCTCGCACGGTGGGAAGAAGGCATTTGGAGAGGAGGGAGCTCTTCAGAGAGTGAGGTTTCAGCTGAGCCTTGAGGGTGACTGGGGACTGAAGAGCCAGGACTCCCAGACAGGCCCACGCAGCTAAGAAAGTGAGCGCAGGGAGGACAGTGTGGGTGGGGGTGCCAGGCAGGGGGCTAGGGAGGAGGCGGAGTGCAGGGGCTCACGTGGCAGGCAGGCAGGGCCAGCCCTGCACAGGCAGGCCCCGTTGGAGAGGAGGCAGCCCTGCAGACGGGCAGGATGTGAAGGCGAGGGCCCTGTGTGTCTGCACATGGGGCAGGGTGCTGGGGAGTTGATTCCAGCCACTGGCGCCCCAGTGATGGGGACCGGATGATGTGGCCACGCTGAGCTGAGCACAGCCGGCTGATAAGGGAACAGCGGGGAGCCTGAGGGTCCAGGAGGTTTCTGGGCAGGACTGCGTGAGAAGCATGCAGCTCAGCACCTGCTGCTGCTGCAGCCGGCCCACCCGGGACACCCTGCTGGGCATGGATCAAGCAGTGATGTGAAGGTGGCAGAGACCAGGGCCATGGCAGAGCCTGCAGTGTCCTGAGCCTGCCCCCTGCTGCCAGGAGGGTCTGGGGCAGGGGCTCAAGACTGAGAGCTGACAGAGGAACAGCTACAAAATAAATGGCTCCTACCTTCCCCCCACCACCAAAGTACACAGCTATCATCCACAGTGAGCTGTTAGAAAATATAAGGGGAAACAACCAGACTTAAAAACAAGGCATCAGGGAGCTCAGGAGTAAACTGAATGTGAAAACTGCAAAACTGACGGATATGAGAACTGGATCACGGGAGAGAGGCCCAGCCCAGACTTCCGGTCAGGTCGCTAACTGGTGCAGTCGTGGGCAAAATTCAAAACAGAGGCCTTTTATTTTATATATTGGGAGGTAAAGGATATAATGATTATTCTAAATGGCACTTAAAATAAAGGGAGGCACAGTTTCCTAACAGGAAGACCCCAAAAGAATCCTTGCCTACACAGCTATGAAAATGTAACGTGGAGACCGACTGCTTGAGGGGCTTAAGGCAAAAGTCCTTTTAAAAGGTGAAGTTACAGACAAGGGTGTCCCAACAAATTTCCTTTGTGTGCTGGTGCAGGGGAGGTGCCCTCCGTCCTCTCTGGGATCCCATGCTCGGGACCCTATCGTTCAGTCTCTAGCCCACTTGGGCTGCAGATGGTGCTACGGATCCCTCCTGATGTTCCTGACTTCATTGTTTTGGCATTCCTCTTTATTTTTTAATATTTCTCCGTTATTTTTTTTAGACTGTGTGGACCCTTTCATGTATCAGAAAGGAAAACATTGAGAGATTGGTTTCATGAGGTCTGGGGAAGTGTATTTCTTTCATTTTTTTTTCCAGGTTAAAACCTGCTTTTTAGAAAACTTATAAACATGTGGCCACACTGAGACTTAGCTTGGTTACTAGGTGAAATATTGAGAATGAATAAAATCTCGGGAGTTCTAAGAAAGCATCATTGAGACTGTCAACCAATACATTTGGTTGTTATCTGGATTAGTGAATTAAAATTCAATTATCTATAAATTTAAATAATCCTGAGTCCCTTTTCCCTTTACGTCCTTTCATTGATTTCCTCTGAGGTCAGAAGACAGGGTAGCCATAGGAAGCTGACTTTTACCAAGTACTGCCCCCACAGCAGCTGTGTTCTAGAAACTGCCTTGTGTTTGCTGGATTACCACCACAAACCTCTGTGGCCTTCCCATTCTGCACATGGGGCAACTGAGTCTCTGTGGGCGTGAGCAGCCTGCCCAGGCCTACAGAACTAAGACGTTGTAGGCTCAGGATTTGACTCCAGGCAAGCTACCTCCAGAACCGCCTCTGTCACCCCTTCTTAGGCTTTCTCCTTCTGTGTCATGCATAACTTTTGTCTCTGTTCCTCTTCTGATTTTTTTTCCCCCCAGAGGCACGCCCTGTCCATCTGTGGAGCTCTCAGACCCCTAGGCTCAGTGAAGGAGCAGAGGGGGCTGTTCCTTCTGACTTTGGGGGTCCCCAGCACCTACTCCTTCTCCCCCAACTCCACACCTGCATGTAGAGGCAGCACCCTGAGGCCCCACACCCTGGGCAGCTCCTGCAGACTCCCCTGCCCAGCCCCCCTCCCCGTCCTCTCTCCCCACTGCTCCTGTCCTCACTACTGGGGTGGGGGAGGGCCTGCACTGTGTGTGGTGGGTGGCCTTGTGCCCACAGCACTGAACAGCAGCAGCTCCACCCTGAAATTCCATTAGGATCGACTGTGTCTGCCTGCCAGCCAGCTAGCCAGCCACCAGGCCAGTTAGGACGCGGGTGGCCCATTAGGGCCTGGAGCTGGCCAGAGGCCACACTGCAGCCTGTGTCTGCGCTGTGGACTTGTGTCAGTCCCTTAATGAGACCAGGGCCTGGGGTTTTCCCACCCTTTGCTTATTTTTCCCCCTGCAGGGCAGCCAACCTGTGGCACTGCCTGAAAAGCTCCCTAATAGCCGGTGAATCAGGGGGTTGGCATCTCTCACCGTCTCCACAGCTCCAGGCAGTGTTTTCCTCCACTGCTCTCAAAATAGCCAGGTTTGATGGCAGCCTCAGAGAACGCTCTGCTCCCGAGTTTCTTAAAGTTGTAGCGCCTGTTCCTGAAGCGGCTCCAGGAAGAGCGTTAGAGGGAAGCTCAGCATTTTGTCTCTCCCTTTGCCACTCAGTCCTAGGGGCCACAGCAGTGGGGGCCAGACCCTGCCTGCCCCCGAGGTGCCTATGTGAGATCCGTGACTGATACCAGCTCTCCACTCAGGCACTGTGCTGGGCTCTGAGGCTGGAGAAAGTGACATAGGTCCCACCCCCTTGGATCAGGCCACAGGTGAGGGACTCTCTTAGGAGACCCCTGACTGGGGTGCCCTGGGAGGGCTTTGCTGGCTTTGCTTTTGTGCAGGCGGTTTGGAGGGTCCACCTGCTGGATTTGTTCTTCCTGACATTGTGTACCCTGTACCATCCCTGAGCGCACAGGGAGGCCCAGTGTGGGTCAGGGGAGGTATCGGGAACCCAGGCTGCCCAGTCCTGCAGATCACCCTTCCTGGTGAGTGGGGTCCCTTGGCAAAGTGGCTCTCCAGTCCAGCCTCTCACGCCCAGAGCTCAGGCCCTGCCTGCGAACAGCTAGGCCACACGACCAAGTAGACAGGAGAGATCGAGCTGCATACATGGCAGCCTTGCCAGGGCCAGGAAGGGCCGCCAGCTGAGGGAGGTGTTGCGGCTGTGTGTGCATTGTGTCCCGCTTCCTGGGCCAGCACCCATGCTGAGCACTGTGGCCCTGCTCTCGTGCCAAGCTCAGTAAAAGCTCAGTGATGCCTTGGATCCCCATACAAAAGAATCCGGAACCATCCTCCCACACGGGCTCGGGGAGACCCATCTGCTACAGGGTGACCTGCCTTGCTGGCCTGCTGACCTGAACCCCACAGCCATAGGAAGCCCTGGCTCGGCCTGGGTTGGAGGCCCTGTGGCACCTGAGCAGGCCCAGAAGCAGAGCTGGGCCCGCTCCCTGGGCTGCCTGAGCTGTAGCATGGGCCTCTGCCGCTGCTGCTGCTGCTGCTGTCCAAGTCCAGGCTCTTACCCTGAAGCTCCTGATTATGCAGACTTCAGGTTTCCTCGGTGATAGAGGCTGTTTGTGTTCCTGATACCTAAACTGCTTGGTCATGAGGGTGTGGGACTAGTTAACGGCTCATGTCCCACTTCCAAGCCTCCCTCCTCAGAGGCAGGGCAGGGCCCAGCCCCCGCTGCCTGCTTGCTTGGCAGGGCCACCTGTGTGCCCTCGGGAATCCCTCCTGCCTCCTTTGATTTCTCCTTGCTGTCCTCAGGGTTGGGTTCTTGCGTTGGTGGGGATTACCGCAGCCCAGTGGAAGTGAATCTTGGTGCAGCTTGTGTGAGCCAAGCGCCTGCCTGGAGCTGGGCTCCCCGCTCTGTTTTCCTGCCAGGTGCACAGCACTGTGACAGCGTTTCCGAAGGGGCTGTGTTTCTGCTTGCCCTCTGCCACATGCAGAGTATTTCTGGGAACTGGGGTCAGTGACGTCACAGTGTTGCTCTAGCAACCAAACAACTGTTGCAGCCAAAGCTGCCAGCAGCCCGAGGAGTACCTGGAGTGGCCAGGAGAAGGGGCTGGGGTCTACTCCCTGTGCAGGACAAGGGCCTGAAACAGCAGGGTACACAGTAACTTAAGACCGATTCCAGAGTTTAGGAATCGCCTGGTTGGGCATTTTCACCATCTTATCTAAAGAGCCGAGATAGCTCTCTGCATGGTCTGAGGCCCTTGGGGTCTGAGGCTATGTCCTCACTCCTCGCTTGTCTTCTCTTCACTGCTCTCCAAGGTGTCCCTGTGGAATCCAGGTTGAGAACCACAGGGGCAGCCTGGCCACCTCACCCACAAAGAGTGTTGCTCCTTGTTCTCCTCTCAGCCACTCTACCGGCTGCCTCAGACTTGTGACTCCAGGGACAGCAGCAGTGCTTGCCCAGGTTCTAGGACCCTTGGGCCCAAATTGTGGCCTGGATACCTTCCCACTGCCCAAAGAAGCCAGGGCCTGGGGTTCCCTCCTGTACCCATCTCTCCTGCACTGTCCAGTGCTTCTCCTCCTTGTCCCTGGTGGGGAAGGCTTTCCAGAGGCCCTGGCCCCCCAGTGCTTCCAAAGCCCTGGCCATTGGATCTCTTCATTCAGCTGGAACTGGGTGAGTGGCTCCCAGGTGGCAGCAGGTGCTGCTCTGGGTGCCAGGGAAGGCAGGAAGCAGAGGTGCCCAGGCCTGCCTGGCTCCACGCAGGCTGGCAGGTGGGCTCCTCACCCCTCAGCAGGTGCCAGGCCTGAAACACTGAACAGGTGCCACCCGGTGCTTCTTCCAAGGGGCAATCTTCCCTTCAATTCCTTTTGACTTTTTAATTGTCGCTATCAATTAATTGTGATGCATCAGACTTACACTCATCTTGGGGACCTGGTGCATACACAGGTCACCCCTTGATCATTTTTACTCACCGCAGCTCTTTCCCTGCTTAAAGAGTGATTGTTTTAAAAATTCTTTTCACAGGGCCCTATTGGAAGGCGAAAGTAATCCAGAGATAGTAATCTGGACTGAGGACATTGAAAACAGGCCACAAGGTAAATGTAAGAATAACTCATGATTTTACTTTAAACTGCTGTCCATCTGAACTGGTCACTCCACAGGGAGAGAAAGCCTTCCTTCTCAGGAAGGGCAGACCTTAGCTGTGGGTTTTCAGGTGGCATTAGTTCATCTGTCTTTTAAGTGTCAGAAAGATTTTTATCCGGTGGGATATAATTTAAATGGTTCAGTACATGAGACTAAATGTCCTTAATGAGTGTATCTGCTCCCCTACTGCTTGAGACTCTTCCCAGTGTGGGACTGGTGGAATGAGAGGGAGGATGTGGACTTGACTGTCACACTCTAGAATGAGACATCCTTTTCTTTTGCAAAGCAGACAGCTCAGATGGTAACCTAGGTAACCTAGGGCAGTCCTCACCCTGCAGCTGCTCCCCCTGGTCAGAGGAAACTGTACAATGCCCACCGCCTTAGGGGCTTAGGAAGATGCGTCTGGGTGTCCTCAGGGCTGTGTCCGCTCAGGCTGAAGCTTAGGGCAGGGCCATCTTTCCTGTAGCCATGCGGGTGACATAAGAAAACTTGGTGTTCATCAGAAGGACCTGAGGACTTCTAGGATGACTTTGAAAACAAAACAAAACAAAACAAACTTGTAAGCCCTATGAAGTCTTAGACAAATTCTGGCTCAGCAGCAATAGAGGTAAACTGCATACATGACATGTTCACTATGCAGTTGCCTCTCCGTATTGGGGGAAGATTGGTTCCAGCACTCACTCTGCTTGCTCGAGTGCCAAAATCTGTGGATGTGGAAGGCCCGAGGCACAAAAGGGTATGGTGTTTGCATAGCACCTGTGCACATCCTCCCTCCCAGATGCTTTAAATCATCTCTAGGTGACTTATGATGCCTCACGCAATGTGAACACTGTGCTGACAGCTATGATGTTCAAGGAATACTGACAAAAATCCTGTACATATTCAGCACAGATACATGTTCTTTCTCAGCATCTCTGATCTTTGGAGGTTGAATATACAGATGTTGAAGCCATAGATATAGAACACATGTGTCTTAGTTACTTTTACTCATTGCTGGGACAAATACCCGACACTCAAAATGAAGGAAGGAAAGGTTTATTTAGCTCACAGTTGCTAGAGGTTTCAGTCCATATTCGGCTGGCCCAAGGCTGAGTGGAACAGGGCAGAGGGTATCCAGTTCATGGCAGCAGAACAACCACCAGGGGAGCAGAGAGCAACAACCCTTTAAAAAGTCTCTTTGTGCTCAGTCACTCTGACATGGGCCCATTGTGCTCTAGGGTGGAACCAATCATACCCCAAGATGGGCCCTTGATCCCACTCTAGGGAGGAGCCAATCATATCCTAGGCAGGCCCAGGTCATGCTCCAGGGAGGAACCAATTTTACCCCATCAGTACTAAAACACATAATCCCAGTAGATCATGACTCATGTCTCAAACTCTAGAAGTCCCCGCTCCATGATTGCATGAGGCTTTGGAGGGACAACTAGACCTAAACCATAACAGTATGGAACCCACTAATTAGGTAGTTTTACCTTCATCTTCCCTGTTCTCATTAGGTCCTTCTCAGTGACACGTCACTGAGTTCGGAGCAACAACTTTAGTTCTAATCATCTATGACTGCAGGAGATTTGCTCTTAGACAACATCCAACAGATGCCTTTTCTAATTCTGAGAATGAGTCTGAAAAACACAAAGATGTCCGTGAATGTGGTCATTCACCAGCCTGCCTGGCATCAGTTAGCATCTGACATCTGTAAACTAAGAGCTTTCCCTTCAGCAAATTTCAAGGTTTGCTTGTTCTCCTAAATTGCTCATGTGTGGCTCCATAAGTCTGGAAGTGTATCTTGTAACCTAGGAGGAGGAGAAAGATGCAAGGGTCAGAGCCCAGCTCCATGGGGAACCAACATGCTATGTCAGGAGCGTGTTCCTGCTGTACCAGTTGGGGCTCTGGAGCCTCGGAAGAAATGCTAGTGTGACTCTCTGTTAGCTTGTCTGATTCATGGTTTTCCAAGCTTTCTTTCTTTCTTTTTTTTTTTTCTTTCTTTCCTTCCTTCCTTCTTTTTTTTTTTTTTTTGTATTTTTTAGGGAAGGGTCTCCAGGGTGTTCAGGGTCTCACTACTAGATTAGACTCCTATTGATCCACCTGCCTCCCAAGAGCTGGGATTACAGGTGTGTGCCACCACGCCCAGTCTCAATTGCTATCTCAGCATGCTCCAGGGGCAGGGCCAGCACAGGCAGACCTAAGGATCGAACCCCCAGCCACTGCACCTGCTTGCAGGCGCTTTCATCCCCTGAGCTATTTGGCCAGCCTTCAAGTTTCTTTCAAGAAACAGAGATTTCCTATTTGTAAACTAAATGGATTATAGAAATTACATATTATGCCCAAGGAAGGAAGCTTTAGAATAAAATTTACTAGTTGTGAACTCTTGTGTTCAACTTTGAGCTTCCAACTAGTTGGTTTTGTTGTTGTTGTTTGGTTTGGTTTGGTTTGGTGACAGAGTCTTACTGTATAGTGCAAACTAACCTTGAACTCCCAGCCATCCTCCTGCCTCAGCCTCCCAAGTGCTGGAATTCTTGTTGTGCATCACCATGCTCAGCACACACTTCCAACGGGTGCTGTCCTACACAGAGCTACTTGTTAAATAGATCCACAGATAAGTTCCTAGATATTACTGATAATTCCTAGATTGATACTTATTGGTGCACTTAATGTCTTTTGTGACCATGCCTCAAGTAATGCCGGCCTCCTGACCGCAAGATGAGAGATCGAGAACCAGCCTGGGATCTTCCATGTTTCTTGTTGAGCCTTAATTCAGGAACAGAGGGCTCCACCACCACATGGCGTTCAACTTCCGAACGTTCTTAGTTTAAGAACAGTATGTTGAGTTAGCAAGAGAAAGTCTTTGCGGTGGAGACTTCGGCCTGTGGTTTCTTCCTGTGTCGCGGGATCTGAAGGCGGCTCCTGGCTTTTGCTATCATGCTGGAGACCAAGCAAAGCCAAGCGCCATCTTCCTCCCTGCTCAGCCAGGTGGGGGCTGGGTAAACACTAGGGGGCGCTCGCAGGGCCGCTGGAGCTTCCGGCTTGTTCTAACTCCCTCTGCCACGCCCATGAGCACACAGAGCTTGGGCACCCGGAGAGTAGCACTCTGTACCCAGACACCCAACCAGAGGACACCTCTCAATTCTGGGATTATGGGATTAAGACAGATGGCGGTGTTGACCACCTGTCTGCTCCAGAACCTTTTCAAATGACAGCAGTCAAATGAGAAGGTAGAAGAGAAGGAGCCTTAAAAAGTTAAATTCTTCAATAGCTGCTGGCCTACCTTAGAAACCAGTGAAAACTAAAAGCATGTTAAACAGAGGAGAGGTAGGTTATTTGCTGTTCAATAATTATATGCTTTGTAATTATAGAGCTCTTCTCTGCTGAAATAAGTGAAATAAACTTATTTCAACAAAGTAGAAATTAATGATGCTGAAATATCATAATATTGTGAAATTTCAGCCACAGACACCCGCACCTCTGACTTCTCTGGCACATATGCTACTCTTTAACATCAGACCTCTGACATTTCTGCTAAAATGCGTGACTATTTTAAAATCAGAAGCTGGAGAAAAGTACTAGGCAGAAATATGTGGAGCGTTATCCATTATTGTGACAGGATTTCCAGAGCTATCGTAAAGCTAATTTAAGGACTGAAAATATTTTATTTATAAGGACCTTCCTGTGGTAATAGAATTAATTTTGGAGCCATGCAATTTGACTTAGAATAGTGCTTTTACGATGTTAGAAAACAAAAGAAGAGCGATGTCTGTCATCTTAACCATTTGTTCAATTTCCACAGATTTCAGGAACACATACTATCGATACACTGACTCAGTGTTGCAGAGGAAAAATGAAAAAAATCAGTTTCCAAAGCAGAGAGCATCTTTGGCGGATTATTCAAATGTCCGCTCAGCTGTGTATACTAATGGGCACCTTGGGTCTCCGACAAGCACATTTGTTGGAAGTGCTGCCAGGACCCAGCATGAAGACATTTATGAGAAAACTGTCAGCAGTCAAACCAATATCCGAACTTTCTCTCCAACCCGAAGAAGCCTTGTAAGAAATACCGATGCTCAAGTGAGAACATTCCCTGAAAGACCAAAAATTGAAGGTACGAGGGATGCCCCCGTGTCCTTAACCAAAGGTTCTACTGTCACTCAAGAGTCACGCCAAGAGCGCTGGGACAAGGTGGCAACAGATGCCCCGGAGAGCACCAGGTCAGATGAGAGGACCGTCATTTTGGGAAAGAAAATAGAAACGAAGGCCACAAGGGTGCAAGAGAGAGACAGATCGACGACCATCAAAATGAAGCCAGAAGAGAAAATGTTTGATTCAAAAGAGAAAGCCTCAGAGGAAAGAAACTTAAGATGGGAAGAATTGACAAAGATGGATAAAGAAACAAGAAAGAAAGAAAGCCAGAAAATGAGGGAGCGGGCCAAAGGGCAGGACTCACTGAAGGAGAAGAGTGTGAAGGAAAGAGAGACACCCATTAGTCTAGAAGCATCCCAGGGCAGCAGCTCAGTGGCCTCCCTGAAAGACAGCCTGATGCCTGGCGAGAAGGATACTGATGACAGTAAGAATAGCAAAGCAGTGACAAAGGAGACCAAGTTCAGGCTGGACACCAGTGACACGGCTAGCGCTCTGCAGGGAGACACCACGACAGAAACCATTGCAGAAAACATTGTGACCAGTATCCTTCAGCAGTTTACACAGTCTCCTGAGGGGGAGGTGTCTGCCAGCTCTCTCCCTGATACAAAAGTCACTTACATGGACAAGAAAGAGCTTCCAGGTGAAAGGGCAACCAAGACAGAGATAGTGGTAGAGTCGAAACTGACCGAAGACATCGATGTTTCTGATGAAGCCAGGCTGGACTACCTCTTAAACAAGGATGTCAAGGAAGTGGGCCTGAAAGGGAAGTCCACGGAGCAGATGATAGGAGACATAATTAACCTCAGTCTGAAGGGAAAAGAGGGGCGGGCAAAGGTCGTCAATGTGGAGATTATGGAGGAGCCCATGAGCTATGTGGGGAGCAGAAGGACAGAGGAGTTCATCCCTTTCCAGGTGGAGGAGGTTGATGATTTGCCTCCAGGCCCCAAGGGGCTTGTCGAGGAAGAGGAAGGGGATGGAGACACCCGTGTCACCTTCTCAGCTGATCAGCAGCAGAGGACCAGGCAGCCCTGGGAAAACATCACTCACGTGGAAGAAGTGATGGAGGCAGGTGACACAGAGGGAGAGCAGAGTTACTTTGTGTCGACCCCAGAGGATCGCTCGGGTGAGCATGACAGAGAGAGTGAAGGCTCAGTGTACGGGCAGATCCACATCGAAGAAGAGTCTACCATCAGGTACTCCTGGCAAGATGAAATTGTGCAGGGGGCTTGGAAGAGGAGAAATAGGGTCGGCGAGGCGGGAGAGGACGTGCAGGACATAGACCTTCCAGTGCGTACCCTGGGGGCCAACGTGGGTTCTGCGCGTTGGAAGGAGGAAGCTAGTGGTGAATTTCACGCTGAGCCCACAGTCATTGAAAGAGAAATCAAGATACCACATGAATTCCACACCTCCATCAGGGGCAGCCCGTCCAAGGAGCCCCGAGAGCAGCTGGCAGAGGTCATTGGGAAGCTGGAGGAAACCCTCCCGGAGCGCATGAAGGAAGAGCTGTCCACCCTGACCAGAGAGGGGCAGCACGAGCCAGGGAGTGTCTCGGTTGATGTGAAGAAACTCCAGACCACTGACAGCAGTTCTGTGACCCTAGTTGCGGAGGTCAACCTCTCCCAGACTGTGGATGCTGACCAGTTGGACCTGGAGGAGCTAAGCAGAGATGAGGCCGATGAGATAGAGAAAGCAGTAGAATCGGTGGTGCGAGAAAGCCTGAGCAAGAGGCGCGGCCAGGGGCCTGGGAGTCCAGACAGGGAAGATGGCATGGAGGTGCCCACTGGTGGCCTTCGCTTCAAGCGCTGGGCCACAAGGGAACTATACAGCTCAGCCGGGGAGAGCCAAGACGCTGGCCAGGCCTCGCACAGCCCAGAACGGCCCACGGCCCAGGGCCCAGTGCCGGCCACGGTGGAGGTCAGCCCACGCGGTGTCCTGCAGTCACACGTGCTGGAAGAGGTGAGCCCCTCTGGGAGGCACGTTAGGCTGGAGTCCACCGAAATCTGGAGGACTGAGCAACTCTCCCATGGCGGAGGCCCTGCAGAGATGATGGAGGTAAGTGAGGACCAGAGTCAGGCAGCCAGCGTGCCGGGAACCAGGCGGTCTGAGATGCGCTTTACCACAGGTCCCCATCAAAGCCAAGTGTCCACCAACATCATCTTCCAAGCCCCAGGCCCTGCCTGGCAGGAGGTGGGGGGTACAGAAGAGCCGGGCCCGGCAGAGCTGTCCACGGACATGGACAGACCTGGGGGGAAGCACAGCACATCTGGTGCCAAGCAGTTTCATGCTGAAAAAGAAATCAGTTTTCAGGGTCCTGTCTCTGGGGCAGTGAGGGCTGGTGATTTTTCTGCAACTGAAGAGTCAGCGGGCACCCAAGTTGCTGTAAGCCACCTCCAGTTAAGCCCGAAAGAAGGGTTCAGGGAACAAATCCAGTTCATAGTGCCCACCACAGACCGAGTCGAGGGCGCCACCCGAGGAGAGTCTGAATATTCTGCTGAGCTGCCAGAGCCCGTGGATGCCAGGCCTAGGGGGCATCGAGCTGCTGAGCACGTAGTTGCCCAGTCCGTGGTGCTCAGTAGCTCGGAAGGCACCGTGGGCAGTGGTGGCTCGGCAGATGTGACCCAGGCCACTCGTAGTTACACTTCAGGCAGGAAAATCCTCATGACTGAAAAGAGCACATTCCAAGGGATGGTTTCTGAGTCACCTCAGGAGCACAGTGTAGGGGCCATGACAGCAGCAGAAGCGACATCAGGTGTTAGCAGAACCTTCAGGCACATTCAGCTAGGGCCTCCGGAGACCAAAACCTCAGAACACCTTGTCATCCACGGACCCATGACCAAAACCTTTGTACTTGCTGGTTCAGAGGACCCCCCAGAGCTAGGCGAGCCAGCCAATCACAGCAAAACCCTAGGACACCTTGACCCGGGGCCCAAAGAAACTTCCTTTACCTTTCAGATGGATATGAGTAGCAGAAAGGCCCCTCCCACCCGGACACGGGAGGCAGGGGCGGAAGTGGAAGCTCACAGTGTGTCTGATCATGGCGCCTGGAGAGACACTGACAGCAGGAGGGACCGGGCAGCTGGCGTGAGCTCCCAGGCCTCCGCTGGGCATAGCGGGCAGACCCACCAAGAGGAGGGCACGGAGCAAGCTAGGTTTGATAAGACGGTGCAGCTGCAGAGAATGGTAGACCAAAGGTCAGTGGTTTCCGATGAGAAGAAAGTCGCTCTCCTCTATCTAGACAGTGAGGAGGAGGAGAGCGGTGGGCACTGGTTTTGATCAGCAGAAATATTTTGTCAGAAGCAGCATACTGTCTGGTAAGCGCCAATACACCGGGGCCTTCTTGTGCGGGGGAGGAGAGGCACATCCCAAAGCCTCCCCATTCTTACTTTCATTAGAGAACTCCAGGCAATGTTAATATACTTGCGTCTGTAAGGATATTGGGTTAATTTGTGCCTTTAAAGGCCTGGGAGTTCTGCCGTTGAGTTGAGACTTTAACAAAAACACTGTGCATCCTTTTTAGTCTCAACAAGTTCCTTTTCCTAAAGTTTTCTCTCCCTTGGTGGCCACAGTTTCTCCAAGTTTGCACTTGGTCACAAACACAGCTTGCATCCGTTTGAAACTATGATTACTTACCAGCCAGCCAGATGCTTAAGCATTAATCAGAATAATATATTGAAGAATAGATTTTGTGTGCATGTGCTAATATGAAATAACAAATTAATATTATGAGAGAAAAATGTATTTTTCTCTTTCCAAAGTTGTTTCAAGACAGTTAAAAAAAAAACACTAAATGATTTCACCTTTAGGAAAAAACTCCTTGTTAGAGAGTGAAATTCCTTGCAGTGCTTCTATGACTCGCTTTCTGTGTGTAGAACTTTAAAAAAATACGGGGACGTATTTATGGAGAGGGTCTCAGGTCCGCATGCCGCTGTGCCTGTCCACATTTCCTGCACTGCGCCCATGGGCGAGGGAAATGAGGATCTGGAATTGCTTACGTGGCCATTTCTTTTGTGTGGCACTAGGTCAAGAGGTAACGCTCAGCCTGAGTGTTCTGTCTTGTTACCATCTAAGCTCCTATCAGAGGCCCTGTCTCTGAGCTTCTCTGTGCCTTCACCCTTAGCAGCAGGATATTCTGCTGCCCTGGTGGGGAGCAGATCCTACAGGCAACAAAGAACACGTTGGACTCGGACCACAGCTGAACTGGCAGGTTGGTTGTGGCAGGAAATCGAGCCACACGCGGTGGACTACACAGCCTCCCCGAGGAGCTGGCCCCCACCCTCCGCTGGGGGATCAGAGGTCCGCCGAGCTCAGAGTGAAGAATGCGCAAGCAGCGACCTCATGGGAGCCTTTGCACTTTCATCAGAGACTGCGGAGGTGGGGTGTTCAGTGCAGGGAGGAGGCACATAATGTGGTAGACGGAGGAAGGTGTTCTGGGGGATGCAGCTGGTGTTTCTCTTGCAACCCAGCCCTGGAAATGACAGACACTCCACTCTCGCTGCCTCATAGTGCAGATGTACAACGCTGAATTTAAGATATCAGGGTGAGCTTGTTTGGATTTGCTTTATTTTACACATGGGCATTGTCTTTAAAGTTCCCATCTTGAAAGGTAGAGCATCACATAAGAATTGCATCTCTAGCAGCCACCGCGTTCTCATAGTCCAGAGTAGTTGCTTTCACGTGAGTCTGTCTAAACCGAGCTTCCCCTCGCAGCAGTTTAGGCCCGACTGTAGCGTACCCAAGGAGAAGGGCCCGAGAGATCCCACTTCCACAGAGGTTCTGATGGTGGTGGGGAGCAGGGGGAGGATCTTCCTTCACCTTCTGTCAGAGTGTGTGCCAGGGCTCCTGGGGCCTAGGAAGAGCCATGTAGGTAAGTCAGGGAGAATAAGTTTTCTTAGCTGACAAATGGGGAGAGAATACAGTACAGCTTTTAAGATGATGTGCTTTTAAAGATACTGGGAAGTGGGGTATAGAAAGGAAACTGCTATGAATTGCAGGTTCAACTATTAACCTTTGTTATCCATCTGCCAGATAAACTAGTGATTGTCAGGCACTTAGACTGGTGGCTGCTTCACCAGGGTTTATTTCGCACATGGTCAAAGATGTGACTTATCTTTGTGGTGATATGCAAC